>JAODUH010001508.1:0-12758 GCA_027564835.1 Typhlichthys subterraneus | reverse complement strand
TAGTCTCAGCCTCTTCATCAGCACTACGTCACATAAGACTGTCTCTAGTCTCAGCCTCTTCATCAGCACTACGTCACGTAAGAGACCGTCTCTAGTCTCAGCCTCTTCATCAGCACCAACTGTGCTGAACGGCTGATCCATATACCCATGTAATCTCAACAGCACTTTCCGGAAGTGAGGTCTATTTCCATTGGATGTTAGCATTTTTAGTTTTTCCTTATATATTAAGCAGTAACCATAGCCTACTTATTTAACAGATTTACAAGACCTGCTAACAAACAGCCAGACCTGCTCACAACAGAGTCGTGTTTCACAACAAATTCCTTTGTGTTTCACAACAAATTCCTTTGTGCTCGTTTAATGTTTCGACTTGGCCATTGAGTTAAGTAGTCGTGCATGTCAATCAAAATACCTCTCCTGTCAAGTAGGTGGGTCTTAGACAACACTGTGTCCCAGACTTTATATAAGTAGAGGCTGATGTCTTTGACCTTGAGTTTGTTAAACTTCCTGGGGTTTTGGGTGTTACTCTCTCTGGTATCTGGTGTCTGGTCCCTTGGTTAGTGTCTGGTCTCCTAGTTACTTAAACGGCAGGTAGCGAAGACACCGAGCCTGTCGATACTTGTCTGGCATTCTGACAGTTGTTTTTTTTGGTTCATGCTCGCTGTCTTTCTAAAAAACGAACGTGTGTGTCAGTGCCTGTCTGATGACACTAGGTGACATTAGACACCTGCAGTATTGCGTAACTGTATATTGTGAGTATTGAGAGTGAACTCAAGTAACTGTCACTGAGGTTTGGCAGACACAAACGTCTCCTCCTAATTCCTTGGTTTAATATTTCATCGCCTACCTCTATACTTTCAGAAGCACTTTCATTGCTTTAAGATGGGGGTTCTCAAACTTTTCAGCTCGCGACCCCCCAAAACAACAGTGCCAGAGACTCACGACCCCCGCTATCCCCAGAGGTGGTAGAAGAATAACAGCCATATTATTATTTGATAGTATTTTAATACAGGCTAGTAGCAGAATACATCAAAGTAATGTATAACCTGTAGTATTACTAACAATTATGGCTAAACTATGCTATTTTAATCATTTTAAAATGTTATTTAATTTCTGAAAATCATCTTGTGACCCCCTGCTCTGTGTCTCCCGACCCCCAGTTTGATAAACCACTGCTTTAAGACACAGGGTTTCTGTAAAGCATTTTACTCTCTCTACTCGTAGTATATATTCTAAAGTTTGACCCATTTTTAAACTACATCGCGGGTGAAAATTCCAAAATTATAACTAAACAATTTTCTGTAAAGGTCTGAATTGTTGCGGCTTACACCTAAATAAGCAACGTGTGTGTGTGCGTGTGCGCGTGCGTGCGTTTCTTTCTAAGGTGAGCGCCTATGGCTTCATGACCCCGGACTACAGCAGCTACTCCGACCACTATTATGACATCGCCTACCATCGCGTGAGCTTCTTCATCAACCATGACCTGCGCATGGAGATGTTACTATGGCAACGGCTGCACAAGGCAGGTGTCATAAAGCTCTACATGGGGCATTGAAGCACAGCCATGCTAGCAGATGTGCACCAGGAGGCTAACTTTAGCCTTTTGCAACAGAGGGGTTGGCACTGACAGGAAGTCTAACCGCCATCCTCCCTTCTCTGAACTTCCTGCTGTTGTGCAAATTGGAAGCAATATATCTTTACAGAATAAGTTGTACAGCTATTTATTGTAGCTGCAGGACGGATCATGCCATACAACTAAGTCTGTGAGGACGAATCTGTTCTCACTGTGTTGAACATTTGAACAATTGCCCACGGACCAGACTGCAAGTTGGTTGTCCCATTTCATTATCTATCTAAAACATCTTGTCTGTCTGCCCCAAGTAACCTGTGCTGCAAGCAGATGTAATGTTCATTTACTCAGCTTATGTCCAGCCTTGTGTGTGTGTTGGCCTGGGGGCGGATATTTAATGACTATTTACTTATATTTTCTTTTTTTCTAAATTATTAGAAACTATTTTTATATCACAGAAGAGTACATTTCTCGATGGGTGTTGCACACTATTACCAAGATATTGTACGGACTCGTAAGTGCCTTTTTTTATAATTTTTGTATATGTGAATCATTGGTCTGGAAAATGCATTGTGTTGACTGAGGAAAGCAGTAATATGTCCATTTCCATGACGGAGGCCTGACAAGGGGGTTGTTATAAAGATTCCTAATTCCAAAGCACTCTGGCATATGGGTTTGCATCCACAAGACTTTTTGGCTGCGTAGAATGGACGGACGGACGTGTAGTTACATTTTTTTGAGAGGTGCGGGGACCCTTACGTTTTAGGGTCCCCGTAGCCACGTACTCTACACCATAAGGTCTCCGTAGGCGGGATGCAGAAGCAGAAATTGGTCTTTTACTCTTGGTGCAAAGCTATGACAATATCCAAGGACTTTGTTAGTGTTACTATTTACAGAGGCAGGGCTGTGCATAGGCTACAAACATCTGATTTTATCCAGCACAAATAACAGGCAACCAGCATTCCAATGAGATATAGCCTATTGTGAATGGACAGTGTAATCGCTTACTGTAGCTTTAAATCAACCAGCTATTTTCACATTGCATTGTAGCCTACAATTTCTTGTTTTAGTTTTTCTTAGTCACCTCACTAGTGCCATACCACTAGCCTACCCCTAGATGGCAACATATAAGCTAAACAAGCAGAGATGTCTGCTTTACAATTTAATGAAATAAATGTCTTAAATAATGAGGGTTACAAAACACACTTTAGATTCATAATGAAAATAAATGAATTCATAATAGTCTGATACAGTTGTCATGTTATTTTAGGTGAAGCAAAATGCTCTCGCCCAATATAGCTTACAGTACGGTAGTAGGCTAGTGTGAATGCAAAACTTTGACGTTAGGCTTCTGTTTAGATATTGATAAAATTGGTTATGGAAAAGTACAATTGCATACACACTAGACCATCCTACCAATTCATATAATTATTAATATTATCATATCAATTACTACAAGTCATGCAGACAGAACGGATGAGACACAATCTATAATGTGCGGCGACAAACCATTCTAGGCCATGTTGCATAGACAACGCACATTACAGATATTTATGAATGTTTTGTATGACGTAAACCAGTTAGGGCAAGCACTCCCAGAAACCATAGATAATGCACTGAAGAGCCTGTATTTTCAAAATATGTTAACGTGAATGTCTATAGACGTCGGGACAATTTCCAGCCATATTGGAATCGCCCAAAAAGGGGCTGGAGGCTACACGTACTCCACGGAACATTGGACGCTGATTGGATTAAGTTAAGTTTAAAATTCCCTCCCCTCTCTTTCTCCCTTTGGCTGTGCGTCGCCCAGTTGCCCTAAGAAACAAACCGTCCCTGGAATGCTGAGCATCATTCTCAACACGTGTTAGGGCTGGGCGATATATCAATATTTAATTTATATCGGTATATTTTCAAGAGATGTAAAATTACATTATCATTTATATCGATATAGTTCTATAAGCACATTTTTTTCAGAGTAGCCCATGAGAGAGCAGATACTGTAGTCACATGGTCAATTTCCCTGACAAACAGATACAGGTACTGTAGCCCGCTAGTATGACAAGGTAGGTAGGCGTAGGTATGTGCATCAGACTTTCAGCACAGAGTTGCCTATGTGACGTAGTGCTAATGAACGGACGAGGCTATGCGTTTGGTAGTACGCAGCGGCATTCAGGCTGCTCAGCTGTTTCTTTATACAAAAATCGTACTTTGGAATTGGCAATATTTATAGCTACGATTTATATGTGTACACATTGTTTTTCCCGTGAACAACATTGGCGTAACGAAGAGATTCGCTGGAAATACATATGTTTTTATATACTTAGAACACTGATGTGTGATGAAAGTAGGATGTCCACAGTGAGAGAACATTTTTGAGGTAGGCATACGCAGACTGTGCTCACCGTTTGTGGCCTTATTTACAATTTACACTTTTATTTTGTAAACAATTTTTATCAGTAATTCATTGGTTTTTTTTAACAAAAGGTCCAGTCACTTAAAATGTGTTTTTTTTTTTTTTTTTTTTTTCGTAAAAGATATGAAGGGGAATCCTTTATAGTGCAATTTCTTACATTGATTCCTAAAATATGTATTAAAGGAAACTGCTTTTAATCTTGTTTGAGTTTTGTCTGTGACCACAGATACTAGTTTATGGATGTGCACATCATTCAAATGTCTGGTAGATGGACACAGGATCAAAGATGGCCGCCATAACTCTCTGCCCTCTTTTATTTGCGCCGGTTTGTCTCCTTTCTAGAATAGAATAGAATATCTTTATTGTCACTGTACTGTAATAAAGTGCAATCCATGATCAGTGCCAGAGAGGATAATAAAATATAATACCAATAGCATAAATAAATAAGTTAAAAAAATAAAAACCTACTCAGACATTCACTAAATGGTACAACACATTCCCTTATGGCTTGTAAGTGACATGTAAGCTGCAATTAGTGATTTTTGGGTCTTGCGGTATTTAATGTAGTGATTCTCATCAACAAGTCAACATGTCGCAACCTCTGAAGACGGGGAGCGGCTGGTTTAGCTCTGTGTGAGCAGCATGTTTTCCGCTGACTCAAATCGCCCGTGACTCCTGTTTTGCATGATCGGAGCTGTGACTGTACATTGCTACAGATAGTCATTTGTGAAGCAAGGCCTTGGCCTTTTTACCCTGTAGAATGTGGAATAGAGCGGATTCTGTATAGTTCCACCTTCTATGGATTATTAACAGCCCTCAACAGAACGTGGCCCTCTATAGCCTACAGCTCGGGTGATTTTAGTGTCAGCCAACACCTTACAGTATAGTCTATAGTTTTATAACTATAGTCTATAGTTTTAAAACCAAATTATTTTATAACAATTAATATTGTAATATTTTCAGCATTTCACTTTTTTATTAAGGAGTGAACAGTTTGTAAATATTTTAAATTCCCCAAATGTCTGTTTGTTACTTTGCTTTTGTATTCAACATTTGTGACTAACTTTATAAATTCATGGTAAGACGTTTGGGAACACGTCTTTCTATAGATAAGCCTACTAAAACAATTACTACCAATGCAGTTACAATGTTAAGATAATATTAAAATGTTAAGATCATATTTGCATGGCGTGAAACTTAACGCGCTGCCTTAACATTCATACAACTGTCACAGGAAATTACATTACTAGACAGTTCACATTTGACAATGTTTGAATGGGATTTTAATGGAGCACTTATTATTATTATTATTATAATTATTAAATAAATAAAAAATGTTATGGATAATTTCTTTTTTTTTCTTTTAACCTTTATTTTTCCAGGAAGTCTCATTGAGATCAAACATCTAATTTACAAGAGAGACCTGGCCAAGGTGGCAGTCGTACAGAAACATAACATATTAAATATTATATCATGACTGTTTTTCAATCATAATGCCTTAAAGATTGGTCTATAGTTTACTGAAATGGGTCCCAAACATATAGGTCCCAAAGTTCTAATACATTCATGTCCCAAAGCCGCGTGTAATGCAACAACATGCTGCCATCCAGTGGCAAAAATAGGTACGTTCTCATAATTCATTAATGTCCCACAGCTGCATTGGGTTGGGTAAGTTCTCACAACGCATTACAGTTTTTCTCGATTGCTTGACACAATTCCTGGAACAAATCACAATTTATCGAATGTTCACACACAATAATTAACAACTCACACACAACGGTGCAAACCTACAACTTTGCCCAATGCCCTCAGACATGGATCTACAGCCCCTAAACCGGCACGGTTATACACACGCTGCCCTCCAGCGGCGAGAACAGACTAAAATCTTCTGAATTGTATCTCATCTCTGAAGTCGATACGACCATCGCTGTATGTGTCTACGGCCTGGATAATGGGTGTGCCTCCTGTCGTAAAAGGAGGGTGGGGGTGGAAAGGGTTGAAAGTAAAAATGAGCAAGTAACCTAAAAGGTTTCTTGAATTAAATCAATGTGTATGGAATTCACTTTAACTTAGGATATGGCTACTTTTATCTTCTACATTGTAAACCAATATTTAACTTTATTTCTTAAAGTTATAGTAAGTAATTCTGGAGAAAGAATATTGATATTTGAACTCGATCATAACAAAAACACCTTCATAGGGTGCTCCTTCAGAAGCCCCGCCCCACACATTGGAAACTGATAGTACCTCATAACAACCTGCTGTAGTTAAAGTGTCTAGTGACACGATTAGTACCCAGTACATGTTAATGCAAGATAATGCAATATTTATCCCGCTGTTTCTGGCAATGTTTGGCTAACTTACTAGTCATTTACATGTCTATCTGGTAAATAATAATATCGAATATTCAATTGACCTATATGACTTCAATCCCAAACATTCAACTTCAACTACAATCCTTGGTTGGTTTTACAGAACGTACTATATGACAAATACAAAACAGAGTACAAACAAAAACATCTAAAACCGCTACCACACATGAGCAGTTATAAAAAGAGTAATTGTGAAAACACAGTTTAAGAGGATACGAATAGCGTATGTGCTAGGTGTAAGTAAATAAGCACATAACTGACAGTTAAGTCATCATAATCATCAACAGAAACAACAGTGTCGTCATCATCATCACCAACTTCGGCAGACATTTGTCAAAAATAAAACAATAAAAACCATCACAGTTATCTGCCCTTCTGTCCTGACTTAAGAAGGGAAATAGTGGGAATACATGTATCTTATCTTATGTAACGTTAACTGATAAAGTAGCATTAGCCTTCCGCACGATCTGTCTGTTATAGGCCTACAGGTCAGCGAGGATACTCTGCTGAACAACTACAATTATGCTGCCAACCGTCACAATTTTGGAAAGATGTTTTAGTCTTGACGTTCGTTGGTTTCCGTACCAACAGATATACCGTACAGTATATGCATGATAACATACGCGCAGTGTCAGCCTGTATTCTCATGTCATGTATTATTAATGTTTTAAATACCATACAGGACATTTAAATTGTATGCTCAGATTCAGATGGCAATAAAACGTTGACCCCAAGAAGAGCAATGCATTTACAGCTCTCCCAGTCCGTACACAACTTAAACTCAGGTTTGTATTTGACTTCACATTAACTGGACTGAGTACCTTTCTCTGCATGACGGTAAATTGATTTGGGGGGAAGGGGGTCTGTCCGCCTTTCGTATTTCAATTTTAAAGGATTTCCTGTCTCTCAAAGTGCTTTTCCCGTCTGTGGTCAGCATGGTGCTTTTTCCTGTGTTGATCCGAATAATGTAAACAAGTTTCCAGTATCTTTTCTCAGCAAGGGTTGTCGGTCTTTCAGCGCCATAGTAGATCGGTAGTGGACCTATATTGACCTTCCTTGATCTCTAAACAGGACTCGCAGAATAATGCACAGAAACATTTATTTAAGTGCAAATGGTGCCATGAGATTATGGGGCGGAGTATGAATAGAATGATGAAATTTTTGGAAATGCTGCAATATGCTGAATATCTGTTTATGTGCTTTAGTGGTCGTTTTCTATTTTTACTCAAACTCGTCTAGATATTTCACTGTCGATTTAAAGATATTCTTCAGTTGAGGCTTAGAGTATATATGGGATACGCGCCTTGCGACAAAGGACCCTTTGAGGGAACCCATGGGACCCTTTGCTCATTGTTGGTACCTGATGATAGATTGCATTATCTCATTACAAAGGCATAACCCAAATATATCCCTGAGTAAGACCTGTATGACAAATCACTTGACTCAATGACTGAAGTCGTAGGCTACTGTAGATTTGGGCCTTGTCATTTGAGGGAGACCATGACTGGATTTACAGACCAAAAGTAATGTCTTCAGATATCAGCTATATAAACTAGACCCCCAGGGGCCGCAGGGGTCTTGTTTTGAGAAGCAGTAAAAGATAATTCACTGTGTAGCCTATACTGCAGCACCGTGTCCAGAATGAGGCCGCTGTTTCAGCTGCTGAGTTGCCACATTTATTCATAATGCATTAGTAGGCTATGCTGCATTGCGAGAGAGCTGCATTAACACGAATGAGCAAAATAAAATAGGACTTTCACCACCTCCATTGCAAAGACGCGTCGTCGTAATAGCCTACTATAGTAGCATGTCTATAAAACACCCTCAGACACAGTCGTCATTGTTTTTACACCAGCTGTTAATACGGGTTCATAGGCTATTTGTTATGTATGTACAATAGCTGAAACAACTAAGCCCATTCCTTCATACAGGCCCCTTGTGCCGAAAACTGTCCCCCTGCCAATATCTGCCTCCCGTCCCCCTCCAATCCATGTTCGCTGCCCTCGGTAGATCAAACGTATTATTATTTATGTCCTTAATTAAAGGCAGGGTCATTCATTCTCGAGATCGCTTGCTAAATTCAAGGTAAATTTGAAACAGTATTCTTTCACAGCGCCGCCTCACACATTGAAACACATTATGAAACAAAGAGTAGTGCTACGGCTTTGTTGTTGTGAGCGGTGTTCGCCACTTTGTTTATGTTGCTATTTACGGAGTCAGGGCTGTGTGGAAGTACTGGAATATTTTTTTCAGCATGCACAGAGAACAGTCAGATAGCGAAATGCGAGGAAACATTAGTTTACATTTAGCATGAAATAGATGAATATTCCTTTAAAGACAACAGTAGAAAACATTATGCTTTTTAGGAAAGGGAAGAATCAGTTTCTTCCTGTGGATAATATGTTTGTTATTCACCAACACTGATCTATCTTAAAGCTATCTATATGGATTAATTGATAAATTAGCCTATATCTTTGCTGGGTCTCTCTGGGGTAGATTATAATTGGCGCATTTACAGGACAAATCATTTCAAATATACATGGGCCTACAGTCAAGTCAATTTTATTTATATAGCCCTTAATCATGTTGCAGTCTCAAAGGGCGGCACAGCATACATTTCACAACCCTACTGTAGATTAATAGGCTACACTTGAAACAAAGCCTAAGATAACAGTGCATAAAAGTGGCTCCCACACAAAGAAACATTCTTATAACAAAATATGTAAAACATAATGCTTTCTACTGTTGTTTTTAAGGACAAAACATTTATTCTAAGTGCAGCGAAATGAGAAGGTGGGACAGATATCGTCCTTGACACTTAAAAATGGCTGTGCGCAGAGCAAGAGCCAAACCATTTAACCTTAAAGCGCTTTGTGACCCACTCTTGCCTGTGAAAGGTGTTATAGAAATAAACTTCACTTACTATCCCACTTGCAGCTGCTTATGCATTATTTAATGACTGTGTTGATAGATTGTTTAACATTGTGAGGTATAACGGCAGGCCAGCACTCTCATGAACAATACACCCAATAATCTCCACCACTCTCCATCAAACCTATACTGCTGCAGTGTCTGCAGCACAATGCACAATGCACAAAGACCTTTTTATACTTTTATTTTGTATTTTATCTACTCTATTGCACCTTACTTTACTTGTAATATATATATATATATATATATATATATATATATATATATTATATACACACATATATAGTAGTATAATAGTATAATCGTTTTTCTGTTTTCATGTCTGTTATTTTTGTGTAAAGGCAGAAGTACACATTTCATTGTATGGCTTTAAACTGTGCACATGACAATTCTCTATCTGTCGTGGGCTATTCTGTGTTACTGACATCTGTTAGGCTATTATTAATATTAGCCTATAGAGCATATACTGTATATGTTTTATGAGCTAATATTATTTTTTTTATAGTCACATCCTGCTCTATTCTATTACAATAATCAAATATGGACCATTCCGAGGCTGTAATTTGTCAAAACATTTGAGTTTTTCTGGTATACAGTATTCCAAGTTTATTTTTGTAGCATTTAATGCATGACATGTGGGCTAGTAGTTACAAGTAAAGTTTCACACACATGTTGATTAATTATTCTGTATAGTCTGCTTTACTGTATTTAATTAACCATTTGTTTATTTTCAATTTCAATTGGGTTTCATTGTTACAAAATAAATAAATACATAACATCTAACCTGTTCACAAAAGTGGTCAAAATGTTTCCTGATAATGTTTTCATCAGACAGATTCATTTTGTGTAGCCCTAAACAAAGCAAAGTTTTACTCAACTGTAAACAACTCCAGGCTTACAGAAGTTGGAGAAAATAAAGATTTGATTCAGTAGTGTTCTGCAGAGCATTATTGATATGCTGTTATATAAGCCCTCTGCATGTTAACAAGTGTTAAATAAGGTATGAGCAGTTGTTTATGGTTGGATATTCAGATATATTAACAGAGTAAAGATTTTAAAGTACTGTTGGTGATGTACGTCTATTCACATAGCCCAAACCTAATTTGGTACAACAATTCAACAGCAGCATGAAATATTAATAAAAATAAAAGATAAATTTGCCTTGTATGTGTGTGTGTGTTTACATTTACATGTGCGTGTGCATGTGTGGGTACTTTTACCATTAGTTATTTTTAGCTGTGTGTGTGCGTGCGTGAACGTTTTTGTGTGCGTATGCGCGTATGTGTGTGTGCGTGTACAGAACTATTCAGAACTGTATTGTTTTTTCTTGGTTTAAATAAAGCAGTTAAATGCTCGTTTGTGGTGAATTCTTCAAACAAAATGCACAAAAAAATGACTGTACGCATACATTTTCTGAGGAAACAAGCTGGCAATACAAAATATGATTTGAGATTATATTTTGTGGGGAAGGAAGTGGGGAGTGGGGGGGGGTGTAACATAGATTAAATTCTACATTATGTCTTTGTATTTGTCAAAGCCACAGGGAGCCACTGTAGGGGGGAGCCGCGGGTTGCAGACACCTGCTTTAACGCAACGCTGTTCTGTGTGCACATGTGCAAAAGTGTTGTTTTTCTATGCTGCAGCCATATCCAACCTTATTACCCAAGACTTCTTTATTACAAGGTCTTAATCAAGTTTACAAAATAAAGCACTTCGATGAAGCTTGATGTAATAGAACAGCAGTTTGAATTTGCAGCAGGCATTCAAAAGTGCTTTCACTACAAACATGTGTAACTTTAATAGTATTTCACTCAGGACAATTAATAGCCAAAATAAGTATTTTATTTGCATAAAGTTATATTTGGAGGTATGGCTCTGTTCCGGGAGCTCCCTGCCCTTTCCATGCGCGTACATGGAAAGCCCTTTCCATGCGCGTACATGGAAAGCCCTTTCCATCCGCGTACATGGAAAGCCCTTTCCATGCGCGTACATGGAAAGCTCTTTCCATGCACGTATATGGAAAGCCCAGACACCCCACAGGGTACAGAACAGAGCAAGCATCAATGACAACCACGTGACATTAAGTAATGTGACGGCCCTGACAGATTTGCCAATCCTATGCTTTGCCGTGATCAGCTGAGAGGTCACTGAGATCAGATGGCAGTGAGCTGATTGTGATCAGATGACAATTGAGATTAAGCGTGGCCGGGAGTGACCATGGTCTGCCTGAACTACCGCTATGCTTGATTTATAGTTTTCTCTGTTCCCTGTTTAAGGATTTGTGTGTGTGTGTGGACACAGAGCTTCAGTGTTTATTATGCTAACTATTAGGAGAACCTCAAACTGTCTATATCAGCTCAGCAACAATTTGATTGATGCCTTGAATGGACACAATTCTCTTAAACCGTCAGCACTCAAGTAAATCGGCCTTGACGCTGTATTGATCTGAGGATTTGATGTTGTTTGTGCAACGCGAACCAATAGGCCTACGGCATGTCTCTGACAGAGAGAGAGAGAGAGAGAGAGAGAGAGAGAGAGAGAGAGAGAGTTTCCCTTGACAATTTCTCCAGTCCCTCTGTTCCAAAACAGAGGCTGAGATGTAATCCTAATCCATATCACATAAATTGGTTTAGTGAGATTTAGAAACCGAATGTGACTTTGTGAAGGCCTATTCAACCATGGCGTCACATTTAAAAGCAACTTATTAGATGTTTGAATAATACCCATCTTTTCTTGTCACAATATGTGTGAAATTACATTTTAAAGCCTTGTGTGAAATATGTTTTAATGTTGCTTTTAATGTTGAAATCATATCATGTCTGTAAATATTGTCTGTAATGATCTAGAGTGAGCACATTTTGTTTTTGGATGGATAATCTGCTGTAACTGCCTAAATTGGGAAATTATAATATCAGATAGCCATATTTTTCGGCTGTAAGTGGAAGTAGTCACTCATCTTCACACAATTTGCAGCCTATAGCGTTGTGAAACCTTCTGTTATTGGATATGGATTTTCAAATGTACAGTAGGCCTACAGTAACCCTAACCCTACGTGTAGCCTATTCAAAGGATTTGATATCAGCATTTAATGTTTTGCATCTAATCACCACGAACTGCTTCAGTTAAAAGCTCTCTGAGAAACATGGTTGGGTGAAGCACACACACATGTACAGTAGGCTGTATTAACATCATATTGGCTAGCTGGACGGATTGGTTTGTGGAGGGCGTTCCAGAGAGCTGCGCTGAAGGCCTTGTTGCTCCATTGTAGCTTAACAAGAGTTATAGTCTTATTAGGCCTTTGGCCTAACTGTGACATTATCATCATATTGTTGGCCGGAGAATTGGAGCAGCTGGATCGGTATTGCAATCGCTTTACTGCACCGTTGTGATGAAAACTACCGGGCAATTTTTGTTCCTACCCTCACCTATGGTCATGAAGGGTGGGTCATGACCGAAAGAACAAGATCACGGG
>JAODUH010001507.1:0-12759 GCA_027564835.1 Typhlichthys subterraneus | reverse complement strand
GATGATGTGGTCCTGAAGGCATCATCGGTCCGTGACCTCCAGCACTCACTGGATCGGTTCGCAGCCGAGTGTGAAGCAGCTGGGATTAGGATTAGCACCGCAAAATCTGAGCCAATGGTTCTCAGCAGGAAACCGATGAAGTGCCTACTCCGGGGAGAGAATTAGTCCTTTCCCCAAGTGAAGGAGTTCTAGTACCTCAGGGTCTTGTTCGCGAGTGAGGGGACATTGGAGCGGAAGATTGGCTGGAAAATCTGAGCACCGGGAGCGGTATTGCAATCACTTTACCACATTGTTGTGACGAAAAGAGAGCTGAGCCAGAAGGCAAAACTCTCAATCTACAGTTTTCGTTCCTACCCTCACCTATGGTCATGAAGAATGGGTCATGACCGAAAGAACAAGATCACGGGTACAAGCGGCCGAAATGGGTTTTCTCAGAAGGGTGGCTGGCGTCTCCCTTAGAGATAGGATGAGAAGCTCAGCTATCCGTGAGGAACTCGGAGAATCCTTTGCGTTGAAAAGAGCAAGTTGAGGTGGTACGGGCATTTGGTAAGGATGCCCGCTGGGCGCCTCCCTTGGGAGGTGTTCCAGGCACGTCTGGCTGGGAGGTGGCCTTGAGGAAGACCCAGGACTAGGTGGAGAGATTATATCTCCACACTGGCCTGGGAACATTTCGGGATCCCCCAGTCAGAGCTTGCTAATGTGGCTCGGAAAAGGAAAGATTGGGGTCCCTTGCTGGAGCTGCTGCCCCCGCGACCTGACTCCGGATAAGCGGGAGAAGATGGATGGATGGAATCTTTTAATGTGTTTAAACTGCTGTATAACTACAGGAGATGTAGATATATTTTCATATGTTTAATATAGTCAGTGGATGAAAAATGCTCACCATTTATAACACTGTGCAGTGAACGAATGGTTAAATTTGAGGACTGACGACTTACTGTAATATTGAGTTAAGGGAGCTATAGAGTCATGGTTTAACAAAGGTTTAACAAATGTAATGGAAACACTGACTCTCTCTCTTTCTCTCTCTCGCTCTCTCTTTCTATTCTGTATAAGCTTGAATGGAGATTATATTTTTCCCGGAGTCTCAAAGACAGAGTACTACAGACCACAGTCTCCATGCTGGAGTCATTAGGCAGTGCGCTTGTGAGGTTTATTGCCCCTCAGTTGGGTTAAGTCAATCCAACATTTGACTCCTCCCCTGGCTCATTTCGCCTCGTCAGTTCTTTGTACAACTGTTATGCCAGTGTTTCTGGTCAATCACAGTGCCAGTGTTCTGGGCGACAAGCTAGTGGCCTGGGTCAGCCTTCTGGCTGGACACATTCCCGCTGTAATGCACCCAGGAAACTTTACTGTAGGATGGGAGGAGCCATGGAACTTGGAAGTCTAACTCGATTGACCATGGGCCAGATACAGCCTCCAGTCACTGATTATGTTTAATAATTCTGAATGTCAGTATTCATGATTCTCCATCTGTATATTACATATCTGAATGCCTGCTAAACAGAGAATATTAGATATGTGAGTGTCTGTTGAATATTATAAATCTCAATACAAATTTTTCAATTTGTGAATGTGTCAAATTTCAAAATATTCAATTTGATATTACGTTGAATATTTACAGTCAAAATGATTGATATTTAAAATAATATTTGTGGATATAAAAGTCAGTGGCCTTTCTCACAATGTAATGGTGTGTGGTTGTATTTTATATGTAAAAAGTATCCTCACTTCCTTTGTCTGAAGGTGATTTACACTAAAACAGAAGAATGGAAGCAGTGTAGTTTCATCGGTCAATAATGATTATTATTAATATTTCCAGGTTGTGTATAAGTGAAAGTTGCTGATGTCTCCCGACATGGAGCTGACGAGGAATGCTTGTGTTTCACACGCTCCTGTTGGCACACCGTCCTGCCTGGCATGCCTGGAGGCACACACACTATCACGTTTTCTGCTAAAGGGCGTGGGACGCTACATTTGGACACGCAGCCTCAACATTTTGATATTTTTATCTGGTGCACCGCTGGGATAACCCAGTCCAAGGTCAGTCTAAGGTCAGCAGAAGTGTCCGCTAAAATGCAAGTTTTATATCAGTAATATTCTGTTCAGGGGCATATTAGGGTAGGTGGGTGGGGTGGATACATACCACTGTTGAAAAAACAAAAGCCACCAAAAAAACAAACAAAAAAAAAAAAACATTAAAATATAAAATTGTTTGATGTTACATAGCATCTGTTTACATCATTCATCTCACTGAAAAGACTACTTACGTATTGTTATCAAAAAGTCCTGTTAAACAGGCGCTGCCTTGTAAAAGTGTACAAATTACAAATGCAAGGGCTGGACGCTAAGGGGCCGTCAACAAATTACTATGATGAGTGGTGAGCGCTAGTGGCTTAGCAACAGTCAACAAATTACTGTGAATTATAATATTTTGAATAATAACGAACAGCAAAGAACAAATGACTAAATATCGGTCCAGGCACAGCATAGGCACCGTAACCGTTTGAAAAGTATTGATTTGGCGCCGGAATCGTACAACGCCCAATTCACGAAAAATAGGGTTCCCTTACATAGAAAATCCCAATTTAAACACTGTTGACGACCATCATGAGGCTATACCAGCATTGGCAAGTCCACTATAGTCCACAATACTATGCCCCACCCCACTTGGTTACTGTTGCTATAAGCATGCCCTGTAAAGTAAGCTATTTGCACCAGCATGCTGGACAATGGTGTTTGATATATTCCAAAGGAAATAATAGCACATTTCTAAAATAATAGTATATTAATAATATCAGAGAGAAGTAGAATTACAAAATGCTTTTGAGAGCTAGAGTAGCTTATTCACCATATACTGTAACTCCACCACTCTCAATGTACGATTTCACGTGAATGACGTAAT
Source organism: Typhlichthys subterraneus (assembly GCA_027564835.1). Classification (NCBI taxonomy): domain Eukaryota; kingdom Metazoa; phylum Chordata; class Actinopteri; order Percopsiformes; family Amblyopsidae; genus Typhlichthys; species Typhlichthys subterraneus. The sequence continues at coordinate 9,854 of JAODUH010001507.1, read as the reverse complement.
GCCCTTATATAACAGGGTAAATCAATAGCCAAAATGTGTTTTATTTTTAGATAATGTTTAGTTATGATTTCCTATAATTTTCATTATCTTGGCTTGCTTTAGACATTTGTTTAGTGCGCCAGGATGTGTCTCACATCGATCTGGATCTCATAATCGTACAAAAGGAAACTTCACTGTACTATACAATAAAGTTAGTTTCCTTCTTGGATCATCAGATACTATCCCTTTGATGTCCTGTTCTTGTGTGTGTTTATGTTGGTATCTCCTTTTGCTTTTTGGGCTTCATAAGCGAAAAATTACAACACCCCCTCCTAAGCTTTGAGGATGTAAAACCATGCGTAGCCTAAAACGTGAACCATTTCTGCATTTTCCCTAAAAACATCCCTAACAATTCCCCTGCGCATAACATAGGATTGTATATTGACCGTTCTTGGAAGCGGCATTTCAGAGCACTTTGCTTCTTTTTTTAATAGCGAGATACTGTTTAATGGAATTTCGGTCCTCACCTTGTTTCAACCTGACAACAAGCTTAAAAGTTTAGACATTTTTCCTCACACTTCCCCTCACATAAAAAATATCTCCAGCACCAATGATTCTGTTATATATAAAGGAACAGTCCTCAATTTATTTATGTTATTTCTCTTGTCGTTAAAAGGAAAGTGCATATGATAATGCAACTATAGTATGGTTCTGTGGATGAAATTGAACAGAGGGCTTCAATGTTTTTCACATGGAGGACCCCTTGGCTGATAGAAAAATGGTGGAGGGACACAAATCGTATTTTGTTATTGCTTATTAAACCAGGCCAACAATAATGTGTAAGGCAGCCATATTAGCATGTATAAAAGTATATTGTAGTAGTATGTACACAATGCCATTAATGTGTATTTTCACACATTATTACATTCTTTGAAGAATATAAGTTTGAGATCAAATAATTTGGCGGACCCCCTGTTGAAGAATTAACTAGAACCAGCGTTGGAAAAATTTTGATTTTTACGTTTAAACCTCTAAAAGTTAATGTCCCTCACTTACTTGTTAATTGGTTGGCATACCTATCCACTCCTCCACCTTCCACTATCCTAGCTGTGGCGAAAATTGGGTGTTACATTTTTAGTGGCGGATACTCACTGTATCCCCATTTCCATTGATTTTCCTTTTTGAGCTGAGCTTCCACACTCTTCTCTTCCAACGCCCACCGCATCTCTCCTCCCACATCGCTCCTTTTCATGGTACCTTTACCTCTTGACCCTGTCTCTCTCTCCTTCTCTCTCTCTCTCTCTCTCACCCTCTCTCGTGCACACGTTTCCATCTCTGTGCCTCTGAATATAAATATGACTCACTGTCTGAAGAGAATAAAAGGCAAATGGTGCATTTATTTCAAACACCTTTTGCCAGAGGAGAAGAAAAGCTGTATTTATTTAAAATCCAACTGACTTTGCTGAGTTGATTGTTTGATCCAGCCCAGCCACATGACACTCCTCAAGTTTTGTTTTGGTTTGACAATCTGAGCGAGAGCAGGCCCCTCCTTGCTGACTTCAGCTCCCTGCTTCTTCTTCTCTTCCCTAATAGCTCGTTCTTCCCCCGTGACGATAATGTTTCAAACATAAACAGTGAGCTTGGGCATAAATGTCACAATTACCGTACCGTCAACACTGGGAATGTATTTAATGTGTGTGTAAATTGTGTTCTCGTGTGTTCTCTATTGTATAAGCCCATTAAAACGACGTGGTCTCATTTTCCAGGACATTAGATGCCTTAATGTCTGTGGATGCTACAGTCATTTTATTGCTGAGTGAATTATACAGGACTGCTGCAGGATTGCCAGGATGAACAAAACTCTCTTCCTCTTGCACACACTCTCTCTCTCTCTCTCTCTCTTTCTCTGTCTCTGTCTCTGTCTGTGTGCATGCCTGCTGTCTGGTGCAGAGCAGTGTCAGATTACCTGTCATTCAGATGCTTGGCATGTGTTATGTCACAGGTAGGGAGAGGTTGAATCCTGCTGTAGCAGCTAATGCAAATTAAGTACAAGTGTTATTTTCTCTCCATGCCCTCCTAGAGAGTTGCCCCGGTAGGGCATGTAGCGGCTTGAGCGAAAGAGGCGGCGGTAATAACGGACGAGGCGTATTCCTTTGTCTTCCAGCATACAGTAACTAATATCATCAGCAGTGTGATTACTTAGTAAGGGATATTAAATGAATGGGACAGGCTTGAGGCTATGTTAGACTGTAGTTTTACCTAATCCTTACCTTGCAGAGAAAATGATCCATGGAAAGCTAAATATAAATGATCTCCAAGGTTACTGCTTTTCAGACTGTTTCAGTATTTTGCCACAAACAATTGATTTAACTCACAATGGCTTGGTGTAGGCTTTGTTCTATTGGAGCAGCTTTCTTGGCATATTCATTCATCGACTTCTCTTAACCCAGTGAGCTATTTACCCACTGTAATTAAGTATAAATTAAAAGATTGTCTTGGACAGAGAGCCAATGCTGGTTTAAGACATGGATGGACATCCGCAGTGCAGAGACTCACTTCATTTAAATGTATTTATTGATCTTAGTACACGGTTGTAGCAGTGAGGAATAATTTAGTGTCCTTAACTGCACTTGTTATTATTTATTTCCTAATAGTTTCTATTAGTTTACTGTAGGTGTCAAGTATTTAGCACTCTTCCTCTGAATATATATATTTTATCCTCATTCACAAGTTGAAATGTAATTAAAAGCAGTGTCTTCCATGTCTGGGATTTGCAGTTGTTCTCCTCAACAAAGTCAATGTTTAATAACTGTCAGTTGTATTTAACCATTTGTGAAATACAACTGATAGTTTAAAGTGCATGCTATGACATTTATTAGTTCAAGATAGGTACAAGAGAATTAATGGACATATATTGTAAAATAATAATCTTTTGCTATTGTTTTATTATTCATTCATACTTCATTCATGTTTGAGATCTAATTTGGAGTTACATCAACATGCAGCTCACCTGCTCAGTGTCTGGCAGCATAATGTGCCTTTTATTGGAAGTGGGCGGACAGGACTGTTTACAAGATCAATGAAAGTCATAATTCCCTCAAACAATGGTTCATTGCAGTACTCAGAAGTGCCTTTTTCAAAGGAGTTAAAGTACCAAGAAAGAGAAAAGAGAAAACTGCCATTATACATGAAGTAAGGTGATACAACTGTAGTTAACTGTTGAATTATCTAGGCAATTCTAATAGCCTTTTTGTAGCCTTCAAATAATTAAAGGTACAATCAACATGTGTGTGTATGAACAGCAGATTGGGCCAATGGGGGCATGCCTAAATATGTGCCTAAAATATCATCACTGGGGGAATAAGTGCTATTTAAAGCAAAACAAGCCAAATTACCTGTGCACAATGTCATGTGTCTGGTAATTATTATGATTATTAATTTGTTATTAATTAGACATATAATAGGTTAATGGATAGGGTGGGTTCAGTTGTCCCATAAACATGTGCATACAGTATTTTAGAGCAGTGTTAGTATTTTGCTTTAGATTCTTCCAAATTTGAAAATAATGAAAGATGATTTATAAGGTTCCAAACTTTGTGTCCCAAAGCTGGAGTGATGTTGTCATCCAAACAAACCAAATAACTTTACCCACCTTGGATCTAGAAACTGGAAAATGTAAGTTTCTTCTAATCAACTGAATGTATACACAGTGAGTCTAGCTGAGTCTGCTAATCCTTTACTTTATATTAGTATTTTAGTTTTTCTATTACAGCAGCACATTGTGAGTTGCTGAGAATTATCTACAGTACGTTGATTTGGGAAATGACAATGTCAAGTCAAGATATGGTAGGGTCTTTATAACTAGCATTTAGCATTCTCCTGACCATCTGGTATGATACATTCATGCACCACTTTTATTAACAAAACCAATATCAAAGCATTGGGTTGATGATACCTGGTGTGTTGAAATGTGTTTCTGTCATTCATTCCTGATTGTGACATGTCTGCAGAATTGACAAGACTACATGCTCAGACATGGCTGTGGATATGTTAGCTAATGTGACGTGGCATGAAATGATGGGCTCCTATACAGCTCCAGATCATCTTACATCAGCCAAGTCAAAGGACGATTGGTAACCTTGGATGCAGACATGCATATTTCAGCATTCTCAAGCACCACTAACAACTAAAGTCCAAAGAGGGGGCCATTATTAGAGCTTGTTAAAGGAAAATAAGACAAGTCCCCAAAGTCTATTGGCAAGATGAAGGTCATATTTATAGTCCAACATTTTTGCTGAATGGGACCTAAGTGTTTTGGAAAACAGCTCTTGAAAGAAGTCAGTGTGACTCCGGTTTAAGGCGTAGGCTCTCTTTCGTACTTAACTGTATGCTTGTCATTCATCTCCTTGGCACTTATTTCAGTATATAATGCAGAGAAAATTGTCTCTTGTGAATAACTGAGGTCAATAAGTAATGCAAACAGACTAAATCAATTTACTGGAGCATAGTAACAGCAGGTTGTAAATGGATGGTGGTTTGGACAAATATCAGAAACACGCGTAATGTAGCATACCCTACCCTTGGGAAAGGGCGTTGTTTCAACAAAAGCTAAGATATGGCAAGTTGACATGACGTCACCGAAGGGTATCAGGTTTTATTAGTATTTTAGAGAGATACATATTACGGGGAGATCTGGTGGCGCTCCCCCAGGACATTTTTGGCATCAAATTCTTCATTTCCTGCATTCTGGTGAATAGTTATGCACCTTCATCAAGTTATGGGACTACGATAGTCAGATAAATTACATAAGGGCACAGTTCAAAGGACCATGTGACAGGCATGAGAGTATTCTAAAGTTAAGGCTAAGCCACCGCCAGCTGAAACAACAAGAGACATATACTGTACACAAGTCATTTACAATGAGACTAAAAGTTAGACTACCTCCTCCAAAGCCTAGCCTGCTCGTTAATGACCTCGTTTAACGCTGGTGCAATAACTTTGTTCAACAAACCAATCAGACATTCCGATGAGAAGGAAGGATCTGAGGGTAGTGTGTTTTCCAGTAGCGCCTAAATCACTCTTTCAAAATAAGTTAAGATCTTTTCTTCCCTGCGTTCTACCCGCCGGCCGTGTTTCCTATGCATATGCGAATAGCTACATAGGCTAAAGCCTATATCATGTTTGTAAAGCAAATATCATCAATTATATGGCGATACAAGTAAAAATCTATTTTTATTTTATTTTAAAGCCGATCCCAAGGTATGGCAGCTCCCATACATTGCCATACCAAATTTACGCCTATGAGCTTGGGGACATGCTGTACAGCATGTGCTAATAGCTTCATAGGGCTGTGGCTTTTCACTTGTCTTTGCCTGCATACCATATAGATAATTGAAAAATTAATACAATTATATTTTCTTCTACTGAGACATAAGTGAGTGTTACTCTGCAAAGGATCATTGTTTATGCTAATGTTTTGCTGCATATCATTCCCAATAAAAGTGTTCACTGATTCCAACAGCAACTCTGCTCGACTTAATGAAACAACAGTTTAACGATCATTTTCCTTGAAGAAACTCAGCCAGACTCTATAAATACATTACTTAATATTGCTTTCTTTTTTAAAGGTCAAATTTTAAATGTAATCTCTCGGGAGCTGGAAGATGTCCATCTGTGACCAAGCAGCCAAGTGCATTAAGTCACACAGACCAAGTGTCACAGTCAGTGAAGCAGAAGGACAAGTTGCGCCCAGGCTTGGCAGGGTCTCAACAGTGGCCTGGAGACTTGAGGCCCACCGTTAATTACCAGTAAGGACATGGAGCATGGACAACATGATTATGATAAACGGTGCTCCCCTTTCTAACATAAGGCCGGAGGGATGTTTGTCCCCTATAGACAATGATGACAATGGACAAAAAGGCTGTGTTAATGGCATCGGAAATAATCTGAATTGCACATCAAAGCACTATGAGTGCAAACCCAAAAGTACATTTCCCCAATGCAGTTTTTGTAAAAGGCCGGAGATTGTCTATCATGGACCACTATGGGAGCAGATTCTGCTCCATTTCCACGTTCATTTGCCGTTTGGTGTAAACTCAGCAAGAGTAGAACATGATCTGTTCAAAAGTCTGCCACCTCTTAGATTGATCCAATGGCTTGATAACTTAAGTAAAACACTATAGGCCTACTATACTCTTCTGGCTTGGCTGTGGACAGGTTCCAGTAGAGGTATAAAAATAAAAAGTCTAACATCAACTCTGGAGATATTTTGACACAAGATAACTACTTCTTTAAAGGACAAGTTGTATCGCCATGTGGGTATTTCTAAAGTGCAACACCTAATTTATGAAAGACTTCAATATCCTTGGTTTGCTGTTTTAAACTTTTAAAGGTCTGCCACGCCTCAAGAATGGGAGTTTAAAACATTGAACATTGCCGTAGCAACAATGGCTCCTTTTTTGCATTAATATTCCTGGCCGGTAATGTGTAGTCCTTACAAGTTTGTACAGTCAGGTATTGCTTGGGTACAGTGTTTTAACGTAGAGTTCCAGTGTGTTTATGTACAGTTACACTCAGTATGTGTATGTGAAAGGGTGTGTGTGTGCTGGTGCATGTGCCTCCGTGTGTGTGTGTGTGTACTGGTGCATGTACCTCCGTGTGTGTGTGTGCGCGTGCGTGTGTGTGTGTGTGTGTCCATTCCACCTACTGCTACATTGAATCAGGCGATGTGAGCCAGCCACTTTCCTTGTTTCCAATAAGTAGTGCCAGTATGCCTCGGGGGAATGCTGGGAAAACATCTGCATTAGCACACAGAACAGGAGGGGGAGACGGACTTACAGTCCCCGCTGCTCCTAGTTAAACCAGGGGAAAGTGAATGCACCTAGCTATGTGCACAGTACCACCAAAAAATACCATGTCACATCCTGAAGCGCTGGAGCATCATTTGTTGAGGACTATAATTCAGTAGCGAACCGTGACCCTGGACACTGAGCCTTCAGTGTCACCAAGATGATATTTTAGAACCAGAACCGGTGATCTTAAAACGTTTGCCTACGTGTAAGCTTTGACTGCTACTGCGTCCAGAGCTGAGCCGTCGGGCGGCGCACCTTCCCAGCTGCGCTTTTATGCTGGTGTGCGTCCGCCTCCGTTTGCCCAGGTCCCCAACGCACCCTAGCCGCTTCCTTCTGTGTTGATTTTTAATCGTTTACAGCTGTGTAGGGATATAGGCTGGGGAATGTATTTTGCTCTTTGTCTGTTATTGTTTGCCTCTTGGCCGTGATATGTTTTTTTTCCTGGCTGTGTGAAGCCACTTGATTAAACGGCAAGCGTAAAGCTTGTGAACCCAGTTCCATGTCTCGGCTTTCTCTTTCGTCTGCGAGTTGGTCAGAGTATTCTGCCTAGCAACTCTCACAAGAAAAAATAACGATTGGTAAATTTTCACCCCATTTGCCTTCATGTAATGTAGCTCATCATTCTCAGAGAACAGTCTGCTGCTTACTGAAAGGTCTTACTTTCCGTAACTGTTTCATTATTGTTTAGTTTTCAAATCAGATCAATAATATATATAAATATAATTTTTATTAGGCTATACAATATTTTATTGGGGGTATTCACTGAATATATAGATGACTTTGAGGGTTCCCTTGTGCTATAATTTTATAATGGTATGAATGTTTTGTTTAACATTTGGCGTTAACAATAACATAATCTATTCTATGCTCGCTCTGTCCTCTGCTGTTGTTTGTGCAAACAAGCATACGTCACATAGTTCAAATTATTGTTCAAACGTTTAAAAAGGATATGTACATACTGTAAATTATAGCATAGCAGTAAACACAATTAAAACATTTTGAATAGGGTGTGTATTGCGAGCTGGGTGCAGTGCCACCAGCTGCCTTAAAACACTGTTTCAAGCCAGACCCTGCCCCCCATAATGTTCACTCAGTGGCCACTATATTTGGTACACCTGTGCCTGCTAATTAAAGGTATCACTACCATTTCAAGCTAATTAGATGCTAATACACTTTTTGTCAAATTCACCTGCTTGCATTTCACTATCTTACCGCTGTCTGTGTGCCAGTTGAAAATGTAATCTGATTCGATACTTCTAACCCAGCCCTGACTCCGTAAATAGGAACATGTAAGTGACGAACACCGCTCACAACAAAGCCGTAGTACTACTGTGAAGCGGCGCTGTGTAGGGATATACTTTGATTTGAGCTCGAAGTTAGAAAGCGTTCTTGAGAAAAAGTAACCCTGCCAATAATGCTAATGTCTAATCAACCAATAATGTGGCAGCAACTTAAAGGCAAGCATATATGGTCAAGAGGTTTAGTTGTTGTACTCCATTGTGCCAAACAACAGAATGGAGATTTAATGTGATCTAAGTGACTTTGAGACCATCCATCCAGTGAGCGGCATTTCTTTGGGAGAAAGCACCTTGTTAATGAGAGGTCAGAGGAGAGCAGTAAGGTTCAAGCTGACAGGGAGATGACTCACAAAACTACACCTTAAAACAGCAGTGTGCAGAAGAGCATATAAACGCATGTGTCAAACCTTGATGTGGATGGACCGTGTGCCAGTTTTCCAGAAGCCACTATTATTTATAAGTTGCACCTTAAAAAGTGGCCTCTTGAGTGTGTGCATGTGAAATAGTGCATGATAATGCAAGTGTACTGTGTACAACATGTGTGAATTTGTTAAAGCAACACTAGTTTTAAATGTATCTGTTAGTATTAGTTAGTAGTATTAGTAGTTTAAATTAGTATCTGTGCCCCGAGAAGCCAGATACTAATGTCACTTTGGTGTGCTGGCTGGACACCTCTTGCGAGAACTGCATAATGTTTTACGGGAGCATGGGACACACTACCAACTGAGTCTTCAGCTAGAAGAGTCTTGCTCGCTATTCTCACACGGACACCATAGCAGAGGTGAATAGACTGAATATGATGATGTGGAAGGAATATATGAAAAGACCTGACAAGAGTAAAACCTGGACTAGCTTTACTAATGGAGTGAACAAATGCAGGCTGTTACAAACGTATTACAGGCTACTGTACTGTCCTTAGCTAACGTTAGCTGTAGGCTAATGATCTGTCTCGCGACTAACAGTAAGAGTAACAGTAAGAGTAAGTAATGTAACAGTAACAGTAAGAGTAAGTAATGTAACAGTTTGTTACATTATTTGTAGGCTATGGGCTTACACATAGCCTAGTTTTGATGGGATGCTAATCCCACTCCCTAGAGAGAGATCCCATCCATTTTGTTGTTTAAGTAAAAAGTCAGTATGCCTACTATTGTAGTGCCATTACTGAGCGCTACCGAATAAAGTGACAACGTGATCCCCATCAGTTGTCTGTGATTGGCTATCCCGAAACCCAGCTCCTAACCTGCTACATCTATTCTACTGTACTGTACTGTACACACTACCCCTAACCAAATCAGACAGAAAATATATCTATGTCCTTCCTTATCTGTGCATCTGTCTGAAAGATGCCTATCCAACCCACTTCCTGCTATCTGTAATACTTGTGTTATGGGAAGTTTCAATAAATGGATATACTTAGGACTTGTACAAAAATATAATAACATATAATATATCAGTAAAAATATGCCATTACACTTGTAATTGGACTTAGGGCTGTCGCGGTGAAGAAAATGTCCTTGCAATGATTAAAGGTGCCCCAATACCGCGGTCTGCGGTATTATCGACATTTTTTTGTTTTTGTTTTGAATGGTCAAGTTCGTTGCGCAGAGCTTCCGAAAGTGTGATTCTGGGTCATTTATAGACAACGTGACCTCAGTCCATGGTGAGACAATTGTGCAACATCATAGGCTTTCTACCAGTTTAGTAGGCCTACTAGTTATCACGTGTA
>JAODUH010001506.1:0-36001 GCA_027564835.1 Typhlichthys subterraneus | reverse complement strand
GAACTTTTTAGATTTTTGGAAAATGGCTGCAATGAAACAAAGAGTGAAAAATGTTAAGGGGTCTGAATACTTTCCGTACCCACTGTATGTGCGCATAGCTCCCATAGCTCATGTTAGTGAGAATAATGGATGGGTATGGTACTAGTCACATTTGAACCCATACCGGTAAGAATTACCTGGAATTTGGTGCCAATAGACTACCCAACGTTTTTGTCTTAACTCTGTCTAACAAATGTAATTTCAGTAGTAGAACACCGCATTGCAAACTGGACGAATGTGAATGTGACTGCTATTTTGTTGTGCAAAAGCCCGTATGTCAGAGAGACTTAAGCGGAATCCTATAATTCTATAGAAAACCTTCGCCATTGACGTGAGACATTGAACACATTGAACATTAACCAAGCTGCTGGTGGATGCTCTCGTTGTCTCACTCTCGTAGACGCTCACGTAAATATGTGGCCCACTTACACTTTCTCTTGTTAAAATGTGGCCCACCTGAATTTGTACAGAACAGAAGACAGCATGTAGAACATTATATGTACTAACTGGTGACGTTGTTGATAAAGCCGGTAGAAAAGACTCTGTGGAGCACCAGTCTGGGGAAGTGGCCCAGCTGGAAGAGAGACATGAGGATGTTGACGGTGGCCAGAGGTGAGCTGAGAGCTTTCAGCTCCAGGACTGCCTCCAGTGTGGAGAACATCTGCAGGTGGCAAGCTGGTCTGTAGCTCATCCTGCTGAATGGAAACACCAGCTTCTGGATCACCTACAGCCACAACAGAGCCACAACCACCTCAGGCTCCATGACTACAGAACAACAGCCATGAAGAAGAGAGTTGCGTCAACTCCGTTTCTACAGCAATGACGGATGGAAGCTCATAAAAGTTCCCGAAGATACTAGAAGTACCCTATAACTTATATTGTAAATGGAAAATTATGCATTTATTTACTACTAATTACTAACAATTGCAGTTATGTATTGATTAAAATTGCCCACCAAGCACTTCATGTAACTGACTTTAGTTGCTACATGAACAATGTGACCGTTGAACGTTTTTCATTTCTGTTGGCATGACTGTCTTCTACATGGCTCTAGACACAGCTATTCCTGGGTGTGCTTCAGTAACCCTGACATTCAGAACTCTTTTTTTATGTCATCACCTCCAGTGTATGTTAGAATTCAGAACTCATAGCTCTGAAATGCACTTCAAATGGGTGAATTGATACCAAAGGATAATCCTGGACCTCAATTCCCCCCCATCTTTTCCTAAATGTGTCAATGCTTTTTGACAGAAATCTAATCAAATAACAGTGGTACCTTGCTGTCCAGATACTCTGCCTTCTTCACTAGGAAGTCGGCAATGGTGTCGAGGAGACGTGTCTCTCGGAGACGATGGCGGGCAATGTACTTGGCAATGAGCGCCATGGTGTATGGAGTGATGTTGTCCACCTTCTTAGGAAGCTCCTCTGTCAGAGAAGCATCACAATGTTTAGTGCCAATGTCAATGTACTGTAGTTAGCGTAGCTCTACATGCTATGGCTACATAAGATAGACTTTAGTCTCATTTAAAGAAAATAGTCAGCTATTGCAAGCTAATTGTAAGTCAATACACTTTTTGTCAAAATCAACAAATACTGTATCCCCTAGGTAAGCTAGCATTTCACTAGCTTACCGTTTAATGTGCGTGCTGAAAAAATCTATCCGGTACTTCTAGACAGCCCTGACTCCATAGATACGAACATAAACAAAGTGGCTTTGCTTCACAATGCATTTCAATGTGTGAGGTGTCACTGCAGAGGGATATTTTCTTGATTTGAGCTTGAATTTATCAAGCGTTCAAGAATAACTAACCCTGCCTTTAATAAAGAATATCTTCATATGAGGGTTTTTGATAACCATTGTAGCAGTTTGATATTCTATTAGTTGTAAAAAAAAAAAATTATGTAGCTATGAAGCCTTACAACTTCACCACCTGGATTTATTTACAGTACATGTCTTTTATTTTTGATGACATGTACTGTATGCTATCATAACAAAACTGTGGGAGAAATTTCTAGGAAAGTTTAGGAGGCTGCCATAGTAAGGATGACTCACTTAAACCTGCTAATCATGTATCTGTTGGATGCTTCATGCATCGGTTGGATGCTTCATGCATCGGTTTGATGCTTCATGTATCTGTTTGATGCTTCATGCATCGTTTGGATGCTTCATGCATTGGTTTGATGCTTCATGTATCTGTTGGATGCTTAAGGCAATGTGACACTACTTGTAAGTTACCTGCTAGGCTGCTGATGAAACGCTCCTGGCGGTTCTGGTAGAACAGGTGGGAGCTGAAGATCAGCTCCAGGCTCTTGTTGCTAGCTTCTCTGGCGCATGCTGCCAACATCTCATCCAGCAGAACCATTTCCTGGTCTCTCACACTGCTCACGCTGGCCAGGGTGTGCTTGACCAGCCGCAAGATCTTCCTGAGACACACAACATGCTACTGAGTACTGACACAGTATTGTAGTACTGACTGACAATTATAATATATTAATACAGTTTTATAGTACCAGCATAGGACTGCAGTACTGTAACACTGTGTTAATACTATCCCAGTACTACAATACTGCGTCACATCATTATAGTACTGATATAGTCCCCCAATGTACTGCTTGTAGGTGATTTTAATATTCATGTTGACAGAACAGCTAGCTGTTCATTTGCTGCTGATTTTAAGTTGTTACTTAAACCATGATTTCATCCAACATGTCGCTTTCCCCACTCACAGCAAAGGTCACTCATCATTGATCTAGTCTGTTTCTCCTGTCAATGTCACTGAGGGACACCTCCCCATATCTGACCACAAACCAATTTTGTTTGAAATATCTGCCCCCCCCCCCTCGCAAAACAACGACCCAATCGCTCCATCCAATTTAGAAATATAAAAAACATTAATCCCACTGAACTCATGAGCGTGATTGACATCTACCCCTGTCCCACTTCTCTGTCCCCCTTGGAACTCACCACTCACTACAATGACTGCCTTTCCTCCTCACTGGATACCCTCACCCGCCTCAAAACCAGCTCAGTCTCCTTCAGCCACACTGCCCCCTGGTACACCCCTGAGCTAAAGCTAAAGGCTGCTGGACAGCGTCTTGAGCGGCTTTACAAGAGGGCCGGAGAAGAAGCTCACTCACAAGCGTACCTGGATCATCTCTCAAAATACAAAACTGCCCGCTTAAAGGTGGTGCTTTTATTGTCACATACACATACCTGTAGCGAAACTTGCTCTCTGCTTTTAACCCATCCCTCAAGGGAGCAGTGGGCAGCAACTGCAGATCTATGCCAGTGTCTGATCAATGGCATGTCCGTATAAGCTTTAAGACTCTCCTCCTCACATACAAGGCCCTCCACAATCTGGCTGCCTCCTACCTCTCAGTCCTTCACCTGCTATATACTCTCTCTCTGCTCCTCCTCAGGACGTCACCCCCCCCCATTCCACCTCTCCATCATGGGGGCTCGGCCTTCAGGCTTCAGCTGCTCTGTCCCCAGACTCTGGATCGCACTTCCACTGCACATACGACATCCACCACGGCCACCATGTTTGCTAAGCTCTTCAAAACCCACCTCTTTGACCCTTTGTTCCACTCTCACCTGGCTGTTTTATTTTATTTTGTATAGATTTCTCAGATCAAATGTTTATTACTATAGTATATAAAATTTCAGCCAACTGTTTTATATCTATGTGTTTGCAATGTAAGATGTCCTTGAGTGTTTAGAAAGGCGTCCCGAATAAAAATGTATTATAATACTGCCACAATATTCTAGTATACATATTATTATAGTACTACTACTGACGTAGTATTACTGTATGACATAGTACTGACACAGTGATATCGTATCGATAGTATTTACAACATAGTACTGACATTGTACTGAGCTGAGTGAGGGGAGGGCCTGAGAGGGGGTTCATTAACATGAACACTAACATTTTAATTTGATGACGTATGAGCGTACTAAGTGTACTGATGAAGACCAGCCAGGTCCTGTGGTGATTTTTAACGGATGTGACGTGTAGTTCTGTTTTCAGCCCATAAAAGGTAGATTTGAATAAAAACAGGATTTCTTTTGTCAATATTAACACCAGCATTGATGTTTCTCATCACAGATCAATCCTATTACTTCATTTACAGCTCAACAAACACATTTTAGGGTGCAGTTACACTTTAACCTATTTAACCAATCCTGTGGTTGCATTTACGTAAGCCACCTGCCTATAAGGACTTTGGTTACTATGACAATAAGGGTAATAAAGTGTAACCCACCTGTTAGCCAGCAGCTGTTCTGGGTTGGGGGGTGCACTGCCTCCCCCGATGGTGGTCTCCTGTGGCTGTAGTGCGCGCCACTTGAGGCGGTAGTAAGACAACAGCAGAAACAGTGTCTGCGGGTGGCGCTCCCTCTCTAGGTGGCGCTCTAGAGCAGCCAGGCAGGCCTCTGTGAGCGGGTGCTGGCTGGCTGGATGGAGCTTCATCACAGAGCTGAACACCATGGAAACATCTTTCTGGTTGAATTGTGGCAGTCGTGCCTGTGACTCCGCCTCCAAGACCTGGACCACCTGAGAGTCGTAGGGCAGACCTGCAGCACAGAACATGGTAGAATATGGTCTCTCAATCACCATGGCAACAAACAAAATCAAGTCCCCCCCTCTCTGAAGGACCCTTATCCTTTAAAGACACCAACATCCAATCCATAACTGCAGTTAAACACACCAGGTAAGCTAACACAAATGCTAACATTACAACAGCTAGGGCTAACCCTTCTCCTAGCTAACACTCCATAGCTAGTAGCTAGTTGTGCTAACCCTCCTCCCAGTTAACACTTTGTAGCTTGTTCTAACGCTCCTCCCAGTTAACACTGTAGTAGTTAGTAGCTAGCTCTAACCCTCCTCCCAGTTAACACATTGTAGATAGTAGCTAGTGCCATCCCTCCTCCCAGTTAACACTGTAGTAGTTAGTAGCTAGCTCTAACCATCCTCCAAGTTAGCATATTGTAGCTAGTAGCTAGTGCTAACCATGGATTTATTATAAGAACTGGATACGGTACTTCAGAATGGCGCCCATTCATTTAAACTGAAACTGCTCAAAGGTGCATACGCTAATAAGGGTGGAGCTTAATCAGAGTTTTGGGGGCAGAGGTCATAGTCAACGGTCGCTTACTCGCATTTACATTACAACACTGAGCACTAGCATTCGACATGAACGAGCCAATGAACAAGAGTACACACTAGCTGCTGTGGTCTAGCCCAGAGCCATGTAAAGTGAGAGTTCTGTCATCCCCGTTCACTCTAATGGACCGTTTTTTCACAGTAACGATGCGTCAAAATAGTTCCCGGAAGTTAGTCTAAATACTTAAAGTATCCTATAAATTCTATTTTAATTGTAACTCGGTAAATTTATTGACTACTAATTACCTATTTGGTAATTAGTAGTCAATAAATGCACCGATTTAGTTTTGCCTCTCCATGAACCATGTGATCGTTGAAAATGTCAAACGTCCGCTGGCGTAACTCTATCATCCTCATGGGGACAGTCAGTGCAAGATTATTTGTAGTTTGTAAAACATTTGACCGTTTTTAGTATGTAATAAATAAAAGAATAATAAATAAAACAGTTTTTTAAATATTTAGTTAATATGTAGTTGCGATGACTACATGCTGTTAATATAGCTCTTACTGCTTTTGTCTACAGCTGGCCTACTGCAGCTTTGTAGTAGTTTTCATATCTATATAAGCTTACCTAAATTACTTAAGATGTTTTCTTGAATGCAGCACAAGACCTGTACCTACAGTATATTACAATACCTGGTTTAGTTTAATCCATGTGCCATAATATAGACACAAAATATGTTCATTATCAAGTCAAAATATATTCAATTTGTGTGCACCGGTGTCCCTGCGCTGTCCCGACTCCATGGTAACCACCCAAACTCCAATGCGCATACTTTGGTCGTTCTCTATGATGACGTCACGCTTTCTGCCTCCAGACGTAGTACCGGCGTTGGCCACCAGCAAGCCTCCCGCTCGATCATAGGGGCTTGGTGATAACTTCCCTGCTAGCACCAACACTCACCCAATGATGCCACGGCGTACAGGCAGTTGACGATGCTGAAGTTGTCAAACTTGTTGCAGTCACTGATGATGGCGTTGCACAGCGTCTGAAAGTCCGGCTGCTCCAGGATCTGTCGCCTGTCGCCGTCCGGCCCCACCCCCTCGCCCCCGCCCTGTAGCAGCTGTCCGATCTTGTGCAGGGCGACGGGGTAGTGGTTGTGAGAGATTTTGGCGGGGTTCTGGGCAACCCAGCGCAGCACCTCATCGGCGCGGCGGGATCTCTCGATGAGCCGCTTCATGGTGAAGAAGGTGTCGTAGCTCATCTTCTCCTGGATGAAGTTCCACGTCTTCTTCCTCCCCGGGGCAGCGAGGCAGGGCGGGGGCATCACCGAGTAGTGGGGAGGGAGGGGCGGGGGAGGGGCAAGGTGAGGGGGCGGGGCATGTGGGGGGAAGTGGTGGGGGAAGGGAGGGGCGCGAGGGAGCTCGGGACGCCCGGGGTACATGGGGTAGGATGGTTGGCCATGAGAGATGCTCTCCAACAGGGGCAACCCTGGCCGCCGCTTCCCCGAGGAGCCCCCTCCCCCGCTGTAGAGGCGAGGGGCGTACATGGTGTCTGGGAGGACCAGAGGGAGGAGACGCAGCAGCAGTCTGGTGTGGCTCAGGAGGTTCCAGCCAGAAGAGGCACACAACATAGTCCACAACCCGGAGGGGACTGGACCTTAGACCTGGACCAGAAACACACACACAATAACCCCTTGTACACAGAGGTTCCGGAAATAGAGTTCAGAAACTATCCACACTGGGAACCAAAGTGTTCCAAGAATGTTAAAAATGGGGGAAAAGAAATGTGCTTCCAAAAAAGATTTAAAGCAAGTGCTTAACTCTAATAACATAAAGAGGTGAGGTAGCACATCAAATAAAGTCGGACGCAACTGTCCGGCTTTTTAAAGATGTGCTACCTCACTCTTTTTTGAGAGCTCTATTTGTTCCAAGAATACATTTGTGTTTGCTATCCCAGTGCACATACAGATTATGCTAAGTAGGTAGGTGTAATGCAAAAGCAAAGTTCCACATTATGAGATCAAAGGCACATGTTCCTCCAGTAGAACAGATAGGTTCATGTTAACATCCTAAACATCTATCCCCTAGCCTTTAACCTTGCCAGTGTGAGGTCCTTTTCTCTTTGTAACAGTGCAATGCATATACTGTCAGGGTTAGCTGTTTAAATGTGTAGAACAAGCCAATAACTAGTTCCAGTTTCTGTTATTCCCTGTCGGGCCTAAATAAAAGCTCAGTTAGTGCTGCCAAACTGTTCTATTTCGGGATTGAAAAATTAAAGTGTAGACTCAAAGTACAATTACAGAATAGGTTTAAAATATCTTAAGATCTTAGATATTCAGATCTTTAGCTACCCGCCAATATCCAGCTATCTTACAATAATAAGATGTTACACTGGGATAGTGTGGGTATTTATCACACAACACAAACTGCATTGATCAGATGTAGCTGTTAGCCTTCTTGCTAGGCATTAGCTACAGTTAATGTTAGCAACAAGCACCAGGCCAGGACACTATACACAAGACAGACTGTAATTATAAAAATCAGTGGTTAAATATGTACTGTATCTCATAATCACAAACGTTTCTATTATACCAGAAATGATATGAATGCAGATATGTTCCAGCTAGCACTTGAGCTGTTAGCCTGTCTGCTGCTAGCAGGGCCAGATCATCTAGTCACTTCAGATGATGAATATCAAACCAGATGTTAACGTCATAATTGTCTCAAGTGTATTATAGTGATAATCTGTTTTTTTTTTTCTAAATTGATTCAGTAAAGTTTAATTTGAATGTAATGCCACTGCGCTTTGAAGAGACAGATAATCTATTCGACAGATAATATGTCAACAAGCTGCATGTCGATGGCAGTACTAGTAATAATTACTTATAATCACTAGATATTACAACAGTTAACATAACATATCCTGCCTGTCACACGGAGGAGGATGTAAGAGTGGACAGCCGTGGGACACCGACGGGCACGTCTGTTGGATCATTTACCTCATTGCTGTTAATCATCCGTTCTGATTATGAATTATAATAATCGAACGGGTACTGATCAGTTATTGATCAGATCGACTTGTTCGATGGTGATTCACTTCTGCCCAACAGCTCCGGCCAGTGCCATCTTGCCTTTCCCGACATGCAACAGTGGAATGTCTAACTTCTTCTGTCTCTGCGTCACCTCTGGTGGGACTCGGCAGCTCCCCCTGTTTGCATATTGCGTGTATGTCATCAGCGGCTGGGCACCACTGGAGTGATGTAAAGCATCTTAATCACATATGATTATGACTGTCCTTTGTAGGACATTCGGGAAAGTTATAGCACATTGGGTAGTCGTCTGGTATTCATATCTTATATTTTCATGTCAGGATATCGTTTAACCGCTAGGTGGCAGGAGTAATTATCTTAGTTACTGAAAGTTTAATCTGAAGAAGAAAAATGTTTCTACGTAGAAGCTTACGTCACTACGCATGTCTTCATTCGATAACAGTGAAGATGGCGTTTGACATCAGAGGCAGAGGATTTTAACATTCTTGTCAATATTACTCTGAATATCCCTGTTACAATGGCTCGATACCTGCTTCTGTCTCGAAGCTGCAGGAGTCTCCTCAAAACATTCCGGTCCCAATCCTCTGCTCGACTGGTAAGGTCACAATTTTACTAGAATCCATTTAACCTGCGTGCTAAATGTACTGTAACTGTATGAGATATCTGTGTTTCATACGTTGTGATTTTCTAGTATTAGCCTAATTCTGTACTGGTGTGGTGTTATAAATGTGTACCTATTTAATATGTTCTGTTTGGTTCTGGGATCTGTCAGCAGGAGTCTGTAGTGGGCCAGGCAGGGATTGATAGACTGCAGGGGGGGTTTTACAGACTCTCATCCAAACCTCCTAAAGGTAATGTTTGTGTGTGTTTGCTTTATTACTGCTTTATTGCACGGTTCAGGCACTGTGGATATCTCTTATTGTTTCTGTTCCAGGATTTGAGAAATATTTCCCCGACCTTAAGAAATCTACAAAGAGCGAGGAAAGCACAGCAGATAAAGGTGATAATGTAATTTTTGACCATCCAGTGGGCATGTGTGTGCACGCATGCTTGTTTACAAAATGATGACTGACATGCATGTACCATCTCCCCCAGAAACCAAACCAACCAATGGCCAGGGGTCATCTGATAAACCTGGAGGGTCAGGAGAAGGAAAAGGTGGTGGTGGTGGTGGTGGTGGTGGTGGAGCGGGTGGTAAACGAGGAGGTCGTAAAGAGGACAACCACTGGTACAGTCGCATGCAGAAGGTCAGTTCATATATAGTAAACTATCTGGCTTGGCTAACTCTAGATTAACTAGAGATAGGCAAAGTGTCATTGTAGCTCTCCAGTAATGGATGTGTTTGGCTCAAACATGATATCAATACATATTTATCAATATATACTTAAGCAATAACACACAAGACTGAATATCAACGGCTGTGATTATTTTTGGCACTCAGCCTACGGCCTCGTACCTACGACCGAATCACAGCCGTTTAACACACAACCCAGAGTGTGTTATTGCTTTTATACAAGTTTGGCAAATGCCTTTTATTGGTTTATAATAGTAATAAGCGCCAACAGAAAATTATGTTTGTTTGTTTAATGATATCATTTGTATTGTCCGCCAACACAAATGATCCCGCAACCATAGTTAAAATTTTCTATCGAATATCAAATATTGAAATAATCAGTCTGTCTGGTTCTGTTCCGCAACTACATGGCTGGACTGTTACCAAGCAACACATAAACATCACGCTAGCTTATAACACGAGTTCACGTTACTGCAGTCCAGCTACTTTCTATCCAATACATATATGTTTGTATCATGGATGTTATGCTTGCCTATGCTTCCATATATCATACAGCCAGTGAGGTACATAGGTTGAGTCACTTTAACAGCTTATTAGAAGTTTGTTGTATTTTTAATTAGTACGTTATTAGAAGAACATCAATAAAGTGGACACGTGCATTGTTAAAAGTGCATTAGACTGAATGTTGACACTCAAAATAGTTGTGTAGCTATAAAATGAGCTGTTGTATTCTTCAAAATGAAGGGTGCCATGGTTACCATTAGGTTAGCATTCAGGGTTCAGGGTAATTCATATATAGCTTGTTCATTGTGGTTGCCAGGGCGATATTCCCTGGGATGACCGGGAGTTTAGGATGTATCTGTTGAGTGGCGCCGCCTTCTGGACTACCGTCGCCTACTTCCTGTTCTTCAGAGACGGAGGTCGAGAGGTCACCTGGAAAGAGTTTGTCAACAGCTATCTGACCAAAGCAGTGGTGAGTTGCCTTGTGACCGGTTTAGAGCAGGCAGAGGTAGTAGGCATATACTGTATATCAACATTCTGGTGGTGGCTTATCCTCAGGTGGAGCGTCTAGAGGTGGTGAATAAACGCTACGTCAAGGTGGTGTTTTCCCCTGGCAAGACACCAATAGATGGGGTGGGTCTGTTAAAAAATGTTTTTTAGTAATAATAATAATGTATATAAATAAATAATAATATTGTAACTGAATAGAGGAATATAATTTAAATGACCCGAGAGCAGAAGGTTCTAAAGCTGCTGTGTGTTTGGGCAGTACGTCTGGTTCAACATCGGCAGCGTGGACACGTTTGAGCGGAACCTGGAGAACGCTCAGTCAGAGCTCGGCATTGAGGGAGAGCACCGACTTCCTGTTGTTTATTCTACAGAAAGTGACGGGTTAGACTGACCCCCTAATGTTATTTCTAGCAGTATTTGTATTGCATGTACAATGTGAGCATCAGTAAGCCTACAATCGGAAAATACTGTAAATATTTATATGTATGATTTTATCCAAAGCGACACTAGGTACATTTGTCAATGCTGAATAGGTCAAACACCAGTTATTATAAGCAAACAACATTCTGTTAGGATAATGACAAAAGCATGTGCCATCTTAGTTATACATTCCCCAACATGCATTACATATTACATTACACAGTTAAATAGTCAAATAACATCAAAATGCCTAGTATTTTAAGAGCTAATCTTATCATATAACAGGAAAGAGAGAGAGATATTAACAACAAAAAAAGGATAGATAAAGAATCATCACAGGGTTCTGGTTAAAATGGAAGAATTATGTGGTAGAGGTCACTGAGGTACCATCAAGGTTGAAAAGCCTTTGGCGCCCCCTAGAGTAAATATGTCGTAAACGTAAGTAATTACTCGCAAACCAAACTCATGAGTACAGTATGGACCAGCAACTGCTACTATTAATGTAAAACACCTCACTACTTCAGCTAGACACCATTTATAAAAAATAAAACAGCTTTCATTAATGGGTTGCAGCCCAACACATGTATTTATATGGAAAGTTTACATAATGATGCTTCAAATAGTAGCATAAAGTATCTTCCATTTAAAATGCATTATAGCTAATAGATGCATTTCTTGAAACCATGCGGTCTGTCTGCAGGACGTTCCTACTGAGCATGCTCCCCACCGTACTGATCATTGGTTTCCTGCTCTTCATGGTGCGCCGAGGGCCGGCGGGCGGGGGCCGGCCCGGCCGGGGGATGGGCGGCCTGTTCAGCGTCAGCGAGACCACGGCTAAGGTCCTCCGGGACGAGATCGACGTCAAGTTCAAAGATGTGGCGGGCTGCGAGGAGGCCAAGCTGGAGATCATGGAGTTTGTCAACTTCCTGAAGAACCCCAAACAGTACCAAGACTTGGGAGCAAAGATCCCCAAGGTGTGGCCTCCAGCTGCTCCCAAATGACATTTAAGCCGCGTGTCCACCAAAGCGATTTTTTTCTAACGCCAGCGTTATTTTTCAATTGATTCCAATGGGAGTGCCGCGTTTTTCCAGGCTTCTAAAAATGCCAGGAGCGTGGCGTGGCGCTGAGCGTTTTTTCCACGCCGAACGCCGGGCGCTGAGCGTTTTTTCAAGTTGAAAATTTTTCAACTTTGGGTGAAACGCCACACCCATCATTGTCACAGTTTCCCCGGCCGTCCAATCGCAGCGGCGAAGGGGCGGGACAAATACTACGAGCATCCGTCACATCCTACTTCTTGCACACAACGACAGCAACAATGGAGAAGTTGATAGTCAGATGATATCCCCGGACTACCACAGCAAAACTAACACAAAAAATTATGTATAGAATATTACAAATGAAATAATTTGTTGATAACACAAACTACCATTTATTTGCAACATATGAATTCCCATGGAGATTCTGTTTCATAGAAACCAAAGCGTCTCAGCTGAAAAACTGCTGCACTTCCAAAAGCGCTTCCTAGCGCTGTCAGTTGGGCTTTTTCAGCAGAGCGACCAGCGTTTTCAGCTGCGGAAAAAAGCTTTGGTGGACACGCGGCCTTAGTCAGGTTTCTACCACTAAGCATTTACTCCCTATATAGCTGCATTGTGTCAATGAGCACTAACGCCCTGGCATACTACCATGTGCGTGACCTCGCGCAACGCGGACGAGTGCTCAGTCTGTTCCAAGCATATGTCATACCTCAGCTATTTCTGTTTACAAAAAAATAACTTGCTTTTGAATTAGCAATATTTCTAACTACAATTTTTATGTGCACACATTGTTTCCCATGAACAATATTGGTGTAACAGATATTCGCTGGAAATAAATATTTTCTTTATACGCCTAGAACACTCATTTGTGAGTTTAGTAGGACATCCATTGCCGTTTGTAGTGGGCTCCAGCAGTCAACACGCAGATGTCCACGCGGACAGAACATTCTGGAGGTGCGCGCAAGACAATATTTACGTCACAGTAGAGTTGGAAAGTATGCCTGGGCCTACAGCAATAGGCATGTTGCTGCAGGATGCTTACAAATGTAGTGTGCATGCTGAGGATCAGACCATTCCTAACCACAAGACCATCCTAAATACTTGATCGTGCTGTTTTTAATCTAGTGTGTATGCAGTGCATTTCTTGTGTAGACGTGACCCCATGATAGCACCCCAAATGTTTTCCAGGACAGGGTGATGTGTGTAGTGTTGTGTAGTCGTGACCAGTGTGTTGGGACAGGGGGCGATCCTGACCGGCCCCCCAGGCACGGGGAAGACCCTGCTGGCAAAGGCCACTGCGGGCGAGGCCAACGTCCCCTTCATCACCGTTAATGGATCGGAGTTCCTGGAGATGTTCGTAGGCGTCGGCCCTGCCAGAGTGAGTACGACAACTTTAAGTAAATAAATACATAAATAAATAAACCGAGACAAGGGATTTGTCTTGGAGCACACTAGGTAAGCTTCTCCTGTTTATTTTGAAGGCTATTGTTTTCTTGTTGCTGTGCGTGTCGCCCTCTTGTGGCCACATACCGCACTACCGCTGGAAAACCTTGACAAAAGACATTACTCCCAGACTTAGGACTGCTCTTTTGCAGGTCCGAGATCTGTTCGTGATGGCAAGAAAGAATGCTCCTTGCATCCTCTTCATCGACGAGATTGATGCTGTAGGGAGGAAGAGAGGCCGGGGAAATTTTGGAGGCCAGAGCGAACAGGAGAACACACTGAACCAATTGCTAGTGGAGATGGATGGTACATTATTACTGTTGTTCTAAAAGCAGCACAGAGTATACGGCCTAAAAGTATAATACATGTATTGTAACAGTCACGCAGTAAACGCCATTACATGTGTGTCACATGAGAAGTTGTGTTTGGTCAGGATTCAACACAGCGACCAACGTGGTGGTTCTGGCTGGGACAAACAGGCCCGACATCCTGGACCCGGCTTTGATGAGACCGGGTCGCTTCGACAGACAGATCTACATCGGTAAGACAGACGGATCAATAAGACCTGCAGTGGTTCACTGACTGACTCCTCTAGTAGCACACCCTGCATATGCCAGTGTTGACCAGACCTTACATTACAGTGGAGAGAGGATTAGGCATGGGACGATATGAAAAATTCATATCACGATTATCCTGACCAAAATAATTGCGATAGACGTTACTATCGCAATTATTTCTTATATTATTATTAAACTCTTAAAATGGCACTAAAACATATGGAATCACTTTATCTTAAAATAAGCAATCATTTGTATTATCATGACACATATGTACTATCTTTTTTTGCGTGTAATTATTTTAGTTTTGAAACCAGTATTTCAACCAATGAGATCTTTTTTTATGTGGGGACACAATGAGCCTTCAGCCATGGTGGTGATTGACTAGAAAGATGCAGGCTAATAAATCAATCAGTAAATTAATACAATTGGACTGTACAAGTGAGCTAGACAGCTTTTTTCAAGCTACTTGTGAGAAACGCCTGGGTTAAAGTCGGGGGGGGGGGTGGGGGGGGTATATACACAATGTTTTTTATTATTTTCATGGCTTTTACCTAGTTTTCCGTTGTTTCTTATTTCTTTTTGTTTAATTGAATTTGTTCCCTTCATCCTTTGTTCAAATGTTTTTAACTGTAAAGCACGTTGAGTTGCACATTGTGTATGAAAGGTGCTATACAAATAGTTTATTAATATATTATATTATTATAATATTCATACTTATGTGAGGGTATTCATGATTATCACGATGATGGACATTCACCACGATACGATTATCGTCAGTATTTTTATCGTGATAAATGATAATATCGTATATCGTCCCATTCCTAGTGAGCTTTAAGGGCTGCTGTCTGTGTCTCAGGTCCGCCTGACATCAAAGGACGGGCGTCCATATTTAAAGTCCACCTGAGACCTCTGAAACTGCAGGTGGACCTGAACAGTGATGGTCTGGCCAGGAAGATGGCCGCACTCACGCCCGGGTTCTCAGGTATTTACCATGGCATGCTCTGAATGGCTGTTGTCCTTTAGCCCCTCCCACCTACTAATAATATTCATACATGTGTTGTTTCTGGGCAGGTGCTGACATCGCCAACGTTTGTAACGAAGCGGCGTTGATCGCAGCTCGCCACCTGTCGGAAGCTATCGATCAGAAGCACTTTGAACAGGCTATCGAGAGAGTAATAGGAGGTGAGACAGCACCACATGGTGGACACGATCAAACAAACACTTTGAACAGAGTGGTAAGAGGTGAGACAGCACCACCTGGTGGACACGATCAAACAAACACTTTGAACAGACTAAGTGTTAGGAGGTGAGACAGCACCACCTGGTGGACACGATCAAACAAACACTTTGAACAGACTAAGTGTTAGGAGGTGAGACAGCACCACCTGGTGGACACGATCAAACAAACACTTTGAACAGACTAAGAGTGTTAGGAGGTGAGACAGCACCACCTGGTGGTGTCACCAAGGCACTCCTTCCAGAGCAGGCAAGACTACTGTATTATTGACACAGTAGATGCTATTTCACTATGCATATGCATTGGTAGGCTATCATCAACTCACTTGTGCTGCTCTGCTCTTTGCTGGAGGTGTGCATTTTGTGTGCCGCATTATATATGCAACATTATTCTACGGCTAATGCGTGGTCAGCTTGAGTACAATTATGAATAATTCAAAACATTTAACCAGAATGATTGAAGCATTTCATGGTTTAAATGGTAGAAATGTAGCATAACCACAGTAACGGTTCAGTAGAAAGGTAGAACTGTTGCTTTTTCAACGCTCCCTCACTCAAACACACAAAAGCCCTAGGTCTGATGCATGTCTGTTCTGCTTGTGTTTCTGCTCCAGGTCTAGAGAAGAAGACCCAGGTCCTGCAGCCCGAGGAGAAGCGGACGGTTGCGTTCCACGAGGCGGGTCACGCCGTCGCCGGCTGGTTCCTGGAGCACGCAGACCCTCTACTGAAAGTAGGCGGTGCTACTTGCTAATCACTACACACATTGTTGCTATCTTAATGCTGCAGTACTGCTGAAGGTTTAGCAGATTGACACTGCTAATCCCAACTAGCTATGTGTATATTATATGGCAATGAAGGCCCTCTACAGTTGTGCACTTGAAGACATAAATAATGGAAGGGGAGGGGGGATTCTGCTTGATAAAACAACAAACGTATGTCCGACATATGTAACAATACATTTAATGTAAAGGCAATATTGTATATTATAAACACACTGTCCCGACTTTTTTGGGACAGTGTGTTTCAGTCATCAACTTTGAAATGAGTATATATTTTCACATAACATTAAATTCACGAGATAAAACATAATATTTTGGCTTTTAGAGCCCCCTAGAGTAAATAAGTGATAAACGCAATTAGTTCCAAACCAATCTAGTGAGCATCTGGTCATAAGTGAATGGAATTTACAAATCATACACGTTTGATTTCATTAGCATTATCCACACGTTTTCTGAATTATGTTTGTGCATAGCTATAGCTAAGTGTTTAACCATCAGAATGAGTCTGAATGCACATGGCTAGCACCTTGCTGTACACCGGGAATAGGACGCCAACCCGGCACACGTCGGTGCTTTGGCCAGGATCAGGCAGCGCAGCTCTCCCGACATAATGGTGCGCTGTGTCCAGGTGTCAATCATCCCGCGGGGCAAGGGCCTGGGCTACGCCCAGTACCTGCCCAAGGAGCAGTACCTGTACACGCAGGAGCAGCTGCTGGACCGCATGTGCATGACGCTGGGCGGCCGCGTCGCCGAGGAGATCTTCTTCGGACGCATCACCACGGGCGCTCAGGACGACCTCCGCAAGGTCACGCAGAGTGCCTACGCCCAGGTCAGAGGGCCCACGTGCACACACACACATCTGCATTGCTTGAACCTCTTGTTCCCAATAAGCAGTTGCTGACCATCATCGTGTTCATTTATTGGCCAGAATATGACATTAACTAACAAATGCTTACACATTTATAGGTTCCCCAGGTTCTGTCTGGTGTTACCATGGTAACGTAAGCCAGTGTGTAGTGGTTCGCCTTCCCCTCTACTCCTGTCTACTATGGACCTTTTCCATTGCACAATCAGGCTCTATGTCTGATAGTAGGCCTATGTTATAGTCGTGTATATATATTTCAATTTATCCTAGACTAGAAGTAGACTTTTTCATTTTTCTTTTAGTAGACGTAATATGTCTGGGGACGTTTCATGACACACGTCGCATTGAGCTGGCAGCATGTGGGCGTGTCGGCAACTCCTACAGTAAATGCAGAAGTAGTGGGGAAAATAGCGATAATTTCAGGTTAGGTATAGGCGTAGGCCTATACAACATAAACAAACAGGTTCATAAGCATGACTGTGTGGTAATAAATAGATCTCTAATCTCTAAATCAATCTACCTTTTAGGACCATAATCATAAACATCCATTCAACACAACAAATAGGGTTGCTCTAGAGTTTGATTGCCTCTGTTGTTGTTGTGGTGGTGGTGGTTGTCGTGACAACAGATAGTGCAGTTCGGCATGAACCCGCGGGTGGGCCAGGTGTCCTTTGACCTGCCGCGGCAGGGCGACATGGTCCTGGAGAAGCCCTACAGCGAGGCCACCGCACGCCTCATCGACTCGGAGGTGCGCTTGCTGATCCAGCAGGCCCACAGTCGCACCTCCGACCTGCTGGCCAGCAGGAAGGCCGAGGTGGAGAAGGTGAGAGACACTCCTCCCTTTGCACGTTAGCGGGGCTTAGGACATGAAGATAGCAGGTGTCGATTGAATCAAATACCTGCCCATCAAAGGAAAAGTCAAATATTTTGGTCCAGCCCTAAGTGACTAAATATGAATACCGCACTAATCTGCCCCATTCTGGCCTCCCGTCCTCTAGGTGGCGCTACGGCTGTTGGAGCGAGAGGTGCTGGATAAGAGCGACATGGTGGAGCTCCTGGGAGCCCGGCCTTTTGCAGAGAAGTCCACGTACGAGGAGCTGGTGGAAGGAACGGGCGGGGAAGACGAGGACACCACGCTGCCCTCGGGCCTGAAGGACTGGAACAAGGAGCGGCAGCAGGACAAGGAGGAGAGCCCCGAGGAGCAGGTGGCACGACACATTTCAGGGGGTGTGCCTTTCTGAGGGACACGCCCACTTCTGATGGGTGCTGAACTTTAAACACTGATGGCCAGTGATGTCACACTGAATGCTGGTTATGATTGTGTTTGGTTAACTGGCTGGTAAATGGGTTAATCAAACTGGTTAGTAAACAGTAACCGGTACAGTTTATGTGCTGATACAGCAGACAAGGCGATAAATGTTCTGCCGTGATTTAGAACCTTTAGAGAACATCTGGCGTGTCAGTCATCATGCTGGGAATAAAAGATGAAGGGAAATCAGAGATTTCCTCCAGTTTGACGCCATCTTTATCTGGAGTTTATTTTGTAAAGATGATGTTGATACTTCTAAAACAATGTGTGTTTTTTTTTTTTTTACGTTAAGCACTTCTATTCAAATAAAGCCAATGGCTTTGTTCAAATAATACAACATGAACTAATATTCTCATATAAAATGTGTCAACTGTTATGCTAAATTAAACTTAACGTGAAATCCTCGTCTATTTACTTTCCTTACTTTAATATACACTGAACAAAATTATGAAAATGTGCAGTTCACACAGCACAATGCCACAGATGTCGCAAGTTTTGAGGGAGTGTGCAATTGGCACGCTGACTGCAGGAATGTCCACCAGAGCTGTTGCCCGTAAAATTAATGTTCATTTCTCTACCACAAGCCATCTCCAAAGGTTCAGAGAATTCAGCAGTACATTTAACCGGCCTCACAACCGCCGACCATGTGTAACCACACCAGCCCAGGACCTCCACATCCAGAATCTTCACTTCCAAAATCGTCTGAGACCACTTGGACAGCTGCTGCAACAATCGGTTTGCATAGCCAAAGAATTTCTGCACAAACTGTGAGGAACCGTCTCAGGGAAGCTCATCTGCATGCTCGTCTTTCCTCATCGGGGTCTCGACCTCACTGCAGTTCGTCGTCGTAACCGACTTGAGTGGGCAAATGCTCACATTAGATGGCGTCTGGCACAGAGGTGTTCTCTTCACGAATGAATCCCGGTTTTCCCTGTACAGGGCAAATGGCAGACAACATGTATGGTGTCGTGTGTGTGAGAGCGGTTTGCTGTTGTCATCGTTATGGATCGAGTGGCCCATGGTGGCGGTGGGGTTGTTATTGATAGGCGTGTGTTATGACCAACGAACACAGGTGCATTTTAATGATGGCATTTAGAATGCAGATACCGTGACGAGATCCTGAGGCCCATTGTTGTGCCATTCATCCACGCCCATCACCTCATTTTGCAGCATGATAATGCATGGCCCCATGTTGCAAGGATCTGTACACAATTCCTGGAAGCTGAAAACATCCCAGTTCTTGCATGGCCAGCATGCTCACCGGACATGTCACCCAATAAGCATGTTTGGGATGCTCTGGATCGGCATATGCGACAGCGTGTTCCAGGTCCTGCCAATATCCAGCAGTTTCACCCAGCCATTAGAGGAGTTGACCAACATTCCACAGGCCACAAATAAAAACCTGATCAACTCTATGCGAAGGAGATGTGTTGCACTGCGTGAGGCAAATGGTGGTCACACCAGATACTGACCCGGACCCCCCCCTCATACAGTGAAACTGCACATTTTCAAGTGGCCTTTTATTGTGGCCAGCCTAAGGCACACCTGTGCAATACTCATGCTCTCTGAACTGCATCTTGATGTGCCACACCTGTGAGATGGATGGATTATCTCTGCAAAGGATAAGTGCTCACTAACACAGATTTAGACAGATTTGTGAACAATGTTTGAGAGAAATAGGCCTTTTGTGTACATAGAGAAAGTATTAGATCTTTGCGTTCAGCTCATGATGAATGGGGGCAAAAACAAAAGTGTTTATAATTTTGTTCAGTGTATGTCCACTCCACACATAAATTAGACAACAAAATGTTTGATTATCTGACCTCTATTGTGTTACAACTGTAAAGCAATGTTTTGACATGTTCAGATAAGAACCATAGGACGTAAAGTTACGCCTAGTTAAAAGAGCCTGCTTAATCAGTCTAGTCTAGTGCAGTTTAAATTATTTTTTGGAATAGTATATTGATCATTTTTTATGGCATGCTGTGGAAACTTTAAATATTCTGTGGTTCTCATAACTGCTCACTGTTCTGTAAAATCTAACCTGATGATCTGGCATTGATTTGATTTAAAGTGTAACTGCACCTCAGCTCTGAGCCTGACTCCACCCACTACAACTTTGAAAAATGGGTCAAGGAGCTGAGTGAGGGGAGGGGCTGAGAGGGGGACCCTCATTAACATTAACAGTAACATTTAAATTTGATGACTTATGAGTATGCAAGTGTACTGCAAACCAGCCAGGTCCTGGGGTGATTTTAACGGATATGATGTGTAATTCTGTTTTAAGACCATAAAATGCAGATTTTTATAAAAACAGGAATTTTGTCAATATTATTATCAGCCTTGATGTGTCTCATCACAGATCAATCCTATTACTTTGTTTACAGTTAAAAAAAATAATTCTAGGGTGCAGTTGCACTATAATGGTGAAAGCTGTATTGAAGTTTAGAATAATCTAGCAAATGGGAGTTGCAATAACTATTAACAAATGTGTTCATGGGAGTTAAATCAAGTACATTTAAATGTTAAATTATCTTTGTTGCCATACTATTATTTGCTGTCATATTATGGCTGATATTGATTGATTAGTTTCTGAAATGTACATTTCTGAAATGTAAATTTGACTAATACTTTAGAATGGCAGAAGTATTAAATACATTTTTTGTATATTATACAGATAATGTTTCAATGTTTTTTCCTAATATGCATTCATTTCTGTGTGTATGATAATCTAATATTTAAGGACACTTGCGTGTCTATGATGTCCCCTAATGTGTAAGTGGTTGAAACTTGCAACACATGCCCCTGCCACACTTGCTGAATTAACCATTCCATCAATACAGTTTTGTCTTAGGTCATTACCCTAGGTCATTATTAGGGTTCTGAAAATATCATAAAACTTAAGAACCTACACATGTGCACTTTTATTTTGAAAGCTGCTAATGGGAAGTATCGTATTTCCAACGTTAGCTTGACCCTGCTAGCTCGACGACGCTGCTAGCTACGGTACATGTTCTGATCCGGACGGAGTGGCTTCATGGCGGTGTCGGTGTGTGTTACTGTTTTACATGCATGTTGTAATTTCGAAACTGAGCCGCCTTTGTGTTGAAAGCTGAATTTAGCTGATAATGCTATACACTAAACTCTATTAGACTATTGTGAAGTGTGGATTTATCTGCTACGGTACCTACTGTGCGCTCAGGGCTTATCTTTCATTTCAGAGATGGGAATACTGTAATGGAATTACATTTGACCTACAGTGAAGATATAAAATAAATGTTTGTATTACTTTACTTATTCTGACTTCGGCATAACGAGTCTTTCATCCTATATTTGATTTGGATGATGTTATCAACATGTTGTGGTCTATAAAATCTGTCATCATGAATAATCACAATAACAGTACCTGCACTGGAGAACATGTAAACACATATAAATGCAGATTACTAGTAATAACCTGTTTGGAATTATAGCTTTTGATTCTTGATGAGAATCTGTAAAGGGTGTAAATAAAGGTTTAATAGTATGTCAATTATATTGTTGTCTTTAGGCAGGGGAGGGCCAGATGATGGAGAATGGACAAAGTTCAACCTCAAAGCTCGGCCTGCCACCTCTCACTTCCACACAGCAGGAGGCACTACAGAGGGTACATTTTCTATAGCAACATATTAGCTGGTAGTTAATAATAAACATATAAATATTATAATAAACTACTGGTAGGCTACTGGTAATACAGTAGTGGACGTTCTGCATTAACAACAACAAAAAAGCCACACAGAGAGTGCACATTTCTGCTCTGCAGCAATAACGTGTTGTCATACGTCTGACATGCTAGGTATAGGGACATTTCCCAGCTTGACATAATTGGTAGACTATATGTTATTGTTGTGTGCTGACCAGGCCAAGAAATATGCCATGGAGCAGAGCATCAAGTCTGTCCTGCTGAAACAGTCACTGCAGCAGCAGCAGCTCACCAGCCTGCAGGTCAGTGTCTGTTAGGGAGGTTTTTCACAAACAAGGTTGGGTAGGTTACTTTTGAAATGTAATCCATTATAGTTACTAGTTACCAGACAACAATTATAATTAGTAATGTAATTTTTAGATTACGTAAATGTAGTAACATAATCTGATTACGTTCCATAACTTTCAGATTACTTCATGCCTAAACATTGTTCTTTGAAATGCCATCCAAAGCAATTTGCTGTGTTGGCACGCCATATCTTTTCATTTTTTGACTCTGTATGTTGCTCAAGGAATCAGATTAAAGTAGGACTTTATTTAAATGATTGATCGACGTTAATGAAAGGTTAATAAGAGAACAGTATTATTATTGCATTTTTCTTCTGAAAATGTCCCTTTTAAATTTCAAAGTAGTCCTAGAAGTAATCATCACATTTTACAATATTAGCTATAATCTGATTACACTATTTAGCTGGTAACTGTAATGGATTACACTTACTGCTTTTTTGTAATTAGTTACTGATTACATGTAATCAGTTACTTCCCAACCATGTTCACAAACATTGATTAAGCTGTGAGCACATTTCATTTCAATTCGTCTTTAGTTTCATTAAAGGTTCACTCATTGATTTGTATCTGGAATTGCCTTTCTTTGGTTAGAAACTCGCAGCGAGGAGTGGTTGATATGCCTCTAAGTGTTACTTAGACAGGTGTTTCAAAATATGAACAATGAGCATAGCAATGAATGGTTTGTTTTCAGACTAGCTTGGTTGGGAGTAAACTAGACGTTGGCAGGTAATTTATAACTTAGGTTTGCCACACTATCTTGAGTTGGCCATACTTACTGTTGAGGTTTGTTGAATAGCCTGCTCCTCTGTTGTTAGCTGTCTCAGTTAAAGTCATTCCTCTGTTTTACAGCAAATGGCCTCTCTGTCAATGGGGTTTGGAGATGCCCTGTCCCCGCTACAGACTGTAAGTTCACTGTTTGTGTGTGATAGCATGATTGTCCAGCTGATCATGAATAGCAAACAAACCAACAACAATGTCTATAATCTTATTATAGTTTTATATTGAAGGTGTTCAATATAACTGAGTAATTTGATTTAATTGGTTTAATCTTACTGCTTTTGTTTAAATAATCTTATTTTGATGTGTGTTTGTGTGTGTGTAGGTTGCAGCCCAGAGACAGCGTGCATTAGCCATTATGTGTCGCGTTTACGTTGGCTCGATCTACTACGAGCTGGGAGAAGACACGATTCGTCAGGCCTTCTGTCCGTTTGGACCAATCAGAAGCATCGACATGTCCTGGGACTCTGTCACCATGAAACATAAGGTCAGAGTTCACGGCATATCCCGTAAGATTGTTGGTTAGAATCCCTGAATTCAAATCATGTGTCATTGTATATAAATTAATTGAACGCTTCCTTCCCAGCAGGGAACAACAGTGAAGTTAATTCTATTTATTTGATGTCAGGGCTTTGCGTTCGTGGAGTACGAGGTTCCTGAAGCAGCTCAGCTTGCACTGGATATGATGAACTCTGTCCTACTGGGTGGACGGAACATAAAGGTCTATCTATACTGTAACTATATTGGCTTTACTGTAATGCGGTCTCTTTGACTACTGTAGCTCTACTGTAACTATAATTATTTGATCTCTAATGTAAATAGTCTCTCTACACTGCTAATTAATTATCATTGGCTACAGCATCTCTACTGTAGCTGCAACTTGGCTGTTTCTACTGCAGCTCAACTATTTCTCCTATAACTGTGTGTGTGTGTGTGTGTAGGTGGGGCGGCCCAGTAACATTGGCCAGGCTCAGCCAATCATAGACCAGCTAGCAGAGGAAGCGCGTGCCTTTAACAGGATCTACGTGGCCTCGGTGCATGCGGACCTGACAGACCAGGACCTCAGGTCTGTCTTCGAGGCTTTTGGCAAGATCAAGTCCTGCTGCCTGGCTCGAGAGCACACCAGCCGCCACAAAGGCTACGGCTTCATAGGTCAGGCGTCGAACCTACGGCATGCGCTACGCCTGCTTTACATGCTTTAACCATGATGTCATACAAAGGTTATGCAGAGGGAGCAGGCTATAGTGTTAGAACAGGCGGTGTGGACCGGTTCTGTCTGTTTCAGAGTACGAGCAGCCCCATTCTTCTGTGGATGCAGTGGCCTCTATGAACCTGTTTGACCTCGGGGGGCAGTACCTGCGCGTGGGCAAGGCAGTGACCCCTCCCTCTCCCCTCCTGACCACGTCCACCCCCACCAAGATCACGCAGGTACACGCACCAGTGCAATTGTTAACGAGAACCATGACGCCAGATATTTTGTCAACAATCTTTTCTCCATGACAACAACGCAACGTTGCCGGGACAACAATAGATCTTTGACAATGGAAGCCGTGCCGACGTTTATGCTGCGTTTTCGTTGACGAGACTGAAACGTTAGCACACGAGCGCTTCGTTCTATCAGATGTTTTGTTTAAGCTAGATGCATGATGGTGCCGTTGTCGTTACCCAGGATGCTGTGGGGGCGTCGGTGCTTGGGGCGCTAGCTGGTTCCTCCCTCCTGTCTCTCCCGCAGGCTGTCATGGCTGCCCAGGCCCCTGGCATCATCACAGGTAGGATCAACCACCATCTGATTTGGCCGTCACCTTGTCCATGACCTTACTGCAGCCTGGGCGGTTATCAGGGCTGACATGGGCGTTCAATTAGAGGGTTTTGTGGCCATAGGAGTAGCTCCACATATTTGTTCTGTTTTGTGTTGAAAGTATTTCCTGACCATACTTTAACACACATTTTTCATTACATCACTACTGTGTACTAGTATAGTAGATGACTAAAACAAGAGTAACGTGTAACATTTGACTACAAACAGACCAAAAACGTTGACGTATGTAGACTTCATTGAGATCTATAATGGCACCTGAGTAAGTCAAATTGATTAAATGAAGGACTGTAATGGGGGCTATACAACCCTGTACTGTGACAGAAGAGGAAGTAATCTAAGGTTTATATATTTCTACCAGCATTCTTTAATCAATCTACCCATCCGTCCTGCCATTTATGAACACTAAACGCAGGAGCTTTATTAATAAATTTTTAATATGCATTGTTTTATAGCCCAACCCTGTTTGAGAGTGAAGCTAGTTGTTACCTATCCACTAATATTAATAGATGTCTCTATTGTCTTTTCTCTCCTTGTCTCTTTCCGTCTCTCTCTCTCTCTCTCTTTCTCTCTTTCTCTCTATCTGTCTCTCACTGTCTCTCCTCTCCATAATCACACCAACAGTGGCATCTTAGCCCCTCCCCCTTTGCAGCAAACTGACCAATCAAGTTTGAAGAGGACTATTTCTAGCCCCTCCCTTCATAAAAATAGCCCCTCGTTGCTTTTGGCCAGTGAGTGTTGACAGGACCAATGCAGGGCAGAGTTTAGGGGGCGGCGTTAGTCCATCCAGTTAGAATGTAATCTTCCCAAATGTTCCTTGTTTCTCATTATTAATGTTCCATATTTCCACAATAAAAGTAAGTATTAGTTAAACATTGCATTCAGCTATAAGCTAGGCACTTCCTCCTGGCTTTACGCCCGCTCCATTCTTTTGTTGCAGGCGTCACGCCAGCTCGCACCACACCTCCTGCTCTGCCACAGGTTGGCCTGGTGAACCCAATCTTGGCCACGCCCCCCTCACTGGCCACGCTTCTTGTTGCTCCTGAGCTGAAGAAGGAGAAGAAGCTAAAGGAGAACCTGGCCCATATACAGGAGGTCAGAACAAGACATGCAATACAGGGTTCCCACTAGGGCTGAACGATTAATCCTTTTCAAACCGAAATTGCGATTTGAAACGATGCGATTAGCAAATCACAAAGCATGCGATGTATATGCGCATCAGACCCAGTGTGTTTTGTAGCCTCAATGGTTGTATTTGCATGCCGTCCTCCTTGTTTGACGGTAATTCTAACTAATCAGCGCGGTGCTCCTCTGGGCCTAGCAGTCATGCTCTGACATTCAAGATTACTATATTGATATGGTACGTAGCCTGGCTACACGGCACGACAACCAACACGTGAAACACAAGGAAACACATTCGTGCGATCTGCTGAAAAATTGCCTCTGCTGAGCTAGAAGCAACATCGGAAAATGTAGTGTAATCCCGAAGAAAAGCAAAGAGTGGCCAATGGACACCTCACCTGTAGTGCCTGCTGTAGTGAATGTTTACAAGGAAGTTGGCGACAGGGACTCTATTAGCACGCTTGTGCGCCACCGTCAAAGATGTGCAACCAAGCCAAATCGACGTGCTGGGTGGGAAATCAAACCAAATCGCAATATCTGTCCGAAAAATCGCAATTCGATTTTTTTACTAAATCATTCAGTCCTAGTACTGGTCGTGGAATTTCTATAATATCAAGGAATTTTAAACAGTCTATTCCAGACATGGAATGTCAAGGAATTTGATCAATGATTTGGTTGAATCATGGAATATCAGGGT
Source organism: Typhlichthys subterraneus (assembly GCA_027564835.1). Lineage (NCBI taxonomy): Eukaryota > Metazoa > Chordata > Actinopteri > Percopsiformes > Amblyopsidae > Typhlichthys > Typhlichthys subterraneus. The sequence goes on along the minus strand of JAODUH010001506.1, from coordinate 9,412 downwards.
ATTTTGTTTGCAGCATGTTTACATTTGAGCTGATATTCATAATATGTTATTGCACATTGTATTACATTGTGAGATGTGTCAAAATATCTTGAAGTGATTGGTCTAAATGTTTACATGGGTAGAAAAACCATCACGCTAAGTTTCACTTTGTTAATTGTCGCCATGCTGGCTGTCACGTTTGCACGGAACAGGCTGTTCATACTATAATATAGCTCATGGAAATTCCGACTTTTCATAAAGGCCTGTGTAAAGTCATTTGATATTTTAAGTAGGGACCCTGGCTATACTAGCCACTTGGCTGTTCTGGTGCGTGTTATATAGTTAGTAGCTGGTGCTATTACTAACCAGTGTGCCTCTCCAGTCCTGCGTCATGGTGCTGAGGAATATGGTTGGTCCAGAAGACATCGACGAGGACCTGGAGGCGGAGGTGACGGAGGAGTGTGGCCGGTTCGGCGCGGTGAGGCGCGTGGTCGTATACCAGGAGAGCCAGGGCGAGGAAGATGATGCCGACGTCATTGTCAAAATCTTTGTGGAGTTCTCGGAGGCGACGGAGAGAGTGCGGGCCATCGACAACCTCCACCAGCGCTGGTTTGGAGGTCGGAAGGTCACAGCAGAGATCTATAACCAGGAACGCTTTGAGAGTAATGACCTGTCAGCATAACTACCACTACTGCTGTCTGTCTGTCTGTCTGTCTGTCTGTTTTGACCCATCTACAGTATTTCTCTCTTTCTCCCTCTGTCTCTCTATTGCTCTATCTCTCTCTCAACTAACTATAATGTGCTTGCGTTTAGTTGATCATTTTTATTTTTGTACAGTTTTTAAATTCTCCAATTGTAATAAAACCTGTTAATTTTGCTAACTCTCAACTGAATGCTGATGAAGGGATCCAGGACCAAGTTCATTGTGAATCTCCAAACATATAGGGCCGGTTTCACAGACATGGATTAAATCTAGTCTAATGCCTGATTTACACCCGATGTTCCGTCGCGTCAGCGATCTGTATTTTCTGCACTGCATCCTGCCCCACCGACAGCGTGTCAGAAGCGGAGCGTGTTCTTGTGTTTTAACCGAGTTTCCATAGCAACAAAACAACCAGAAATCATGAGTTCTGTCTGATTCGGCAGTTGGTTGCTTTCAGAGGCGTCCCAGAAGTGCCTCCGTCAAAAAATATAACCGCCGCCTATTTTTAACGAAGCCGAGCGGAGAGACTCTTCTGGGATGCTCCTGGGAAGCTCCTGGAACGCTTTGGTGGTTCACTTGCATTGAAAACAGCTCTGTGACGGAGCTGTAACGCGACAGAGACGCCCGGTGGAAATTCAGGGTTAAAATAACTTATTTTTAATGGAGAACTTAATTAAAATGGTCTTTTAGTCTGTGAAACTGGCACATAAAGTTAATAGTTTCTGATGGATTTTTATCAAAACACCAGCAAGAATTGAACAATGAGAGTAAGCAGCACCATTGGCCCCTGTGCAGTCATTGACATGGCATCACACAGATCAGTTACCACTTACTCTAGAGGTGCCTACATACTACAGTTAAGTTACAGTAACAAATAACTATTACTGAAATTATGAGGGATTACAGTTACATTTATGTTGATATTGGAGAATCTGAATTATAAATGTATGTAGGTTGTCTGGCCTCAGCTGCCATAGTGTGTGTTGTTTGGATGAAAGTCAGAATAAAATGTGAATAAAGTAGTTTTTTTTTGTACAGCAAATATAGTGTATTGTTTTGGTTAATAGTTCAAACTGTTCTAATTAATGTTTGATTTTACTTTCTCTTTTAACTTTATTCGCCTGATATGTTTTGTATATTATATAATTATGATTTTGTAAATACATTTCTTCCCGTCTTACCTGTAAAGCATATTATTTGGAGGTGCCAAGCCAAGGCCTATTTTAGCTCCAACCAATTACAAAAAAATTAATTAAATGCTTTTTGTGATCAATATTGTTTTGTTATAATAACTTATAATATGATTACCGTATGATATATGATGTTATAGTTGGTATAAAGTGTTCTTTCCACGGTTCTTCCCGTTTCTGGTAAGACCTTTATTTGAGTGTAAACCTTTTATTTTGAAACCTGCGAACAGGTTCTTCCTGTACTGCGCTATTGTCTTGCCGTATGCTATGTGCCGTCCTCATGACGATGGGAGAGTCAGACGGTCTAACGACTCTGAGTGAAGAGCTGGAGGATTTGGTCCACTTTTCGGTTCACGAGCTGCCTGCTCGTGGATATTCCGTCATGGAGGAGATCCGACGTCAGGGGAAACTATGTGACGTCACGCTCAAGGTAACGCCGCTGAAGTAAGATGACAGTGGCTAGCTAGCTATCCCAGCTAGCGCCTTTCATCAGGTTTATGTGGGGTTAAATGTCCAGCAGGCGCGGCAGTATTAGTTGTCATTTGCATGACTACCGGTACTGGTACGCTGGATATATTCATTACTGAGCAGACGCTCTACTGTCCAGATAAGACACCCCATCGTCTATGGACCAGTACCGCCGGCCAGAATGAAGTAGCGTACAACCTCACTGTTTGACTCAACACTTTAGATGCTCAATACAGCAACAGTTATGTACTGGATCTTCTGGGAACGACCAAATAGAGCCATATTGTCATTTGGATTTGTGCATATTTTAAGAGTTTCTTTTGTAAATGTAAGCTGTCAGGATCAGAAGCATTAACATAAGATGCTTGTAATGAATGACTCACTCTTTCCCTTCTGTCATTCATAGTATCCCATTCAACCCAGTAGGCTATTCGTCCTATATACTGTTTGGTGATTTGATTATATTATTAATATAATCGTAAAAGTAATAGGCTAATAATAACAATTGAATGCAGAAATGTGCTAATGTGATGCATCATATTGTAATATAATGTATTTTATTGTATCCAGGTGGGGGATCATAAATTCAGCGCACACCGGATTGTTCTAGCTGCTTCCATCCCATACTTCCACGCCATGTTTACTAATGATATGGTGGAATGTAAACAAGATGAGATTCTTATGCAGGGCATGGACCCCAGGTACATGTCTATCTGTCTGCGGGTCTTCCTGGCTCTCTTGTCTGACTGTCTGCCTCTCTCTCTCTCTCTCTCTCTCTTTCTCTCTCTCAGGTTTTGAGGAGTGTGTTACAATTGAGGAGGGGTTTTGTGTAGATGTATTTGCTTCTAAATGAGAAGCTGCAGTGGCTACATCATTATTTTAATGAGGCTCCTTTATGATGAATAAGGAATGTTAAAGTTGAAAGGTTGTCACATCAACATTCTCTGTCTCTTGTCTGACTGCATGTCTCTCTCTCTCTCTCTCTCTCTCTCTCTCCTGTCTGTCTGACTGACTGCATGTGTGTCTCTCTCTCCTGTCTGTCTGACTGCCTGTGTGTGTGTGTCTCTCTCTCTCCTGTCTGACTGCCTGTGTGTGTGTCTCTCTCTCTCCTGTCTGTCTGACTGCATGTGTGTGTCTCTCTCTCCTGTCTGTCTGACTGCCTGTGTATCTCTCTCTCTCTCTCTCTCTCTCCTGTCTGTCTGACTACCTGTGTCTCTCTCTCCTATCCACAGTGCTCTGGAGGCCCTGATCAACTTTGCCTACAACGGTCACGTTGCGATCGACCAGCAGAACGTCCAGTCTCTGCTGATGGGAGCCAGCTTCCTGCAGCTGCAGAACGTGAAAGACGCCTGCTGCAGCTTTCTGCAGGACAGGTTAGCTCTCGGTGTTCTTGTCACGTGGCGCACGTCAGCTTCATAGCAAGATCATGGCGCTGATTTGAATTATGTTCAGTATCACTTGTCAAATGTAGTCATAATACAATATCGTTCAAATGTTCTGTCTGTTTATACTGTTGCCAAGGTTACACCCCAAGAACTGCCTCGGCGTGCGTCAGTTTGCGGAGACGATGATGTGCACGGCGCTGTACGACGCAGCCAACACCTTCACGCACCAGCACTTCGTAGAGGTCACGGCGTCCGAGGAGTTCCTGAGTCTGCGACCCGACGAGCTGACGGAGCTGGTGGGATGTGACGAGCTCAACGTCAAGGCAGAGGAACAGGTCAGGAACGATAGCCACTGTGAGACGTTGTCTTCATGGTGCTTCTTTATATGAGCCGACCACTGGGAAACAGTCCAGTACAGACACTGCGTGGCAACCGGAGATGCACTTTTGTGTGTGAACAGGGTGTGGTGATTCACTGCTGTAAAGAAATGTGTATACATGTATTGTTATTTGTAATGTTAGCAGCAGCAACACAAGACTAACTATACTTATACTATCTATGTATCTATATATTTTACATGTATGTAGGGGACAGTGTGGTTACATTAGCTGCTTTCAGACCAAACCGTTATAGGGACTATCCACAGCTGAGCTCCCGTGAGAACTATACACCTTTGATGCCTTTATTTATCTATTTGCATTCACACTGCCAGCAGGAACGCTGAAGTGACGGTCGGTAGGCTGTCTGCTGTAGCAAGATGTATCATGTAGACATGCTCTTGTGCAGTTGAAAGCTAGAAAGAGAGGCAAGAGGCGCACACTGTTTTACCATTAACCTCATCAGCCTGTGCAGGCTATACTTTTCTAATGCTGTTGTAGTAGCCTGCGGCTGAAGCCTTTCTTTTTTGCATGGTTCCTATTTATGCCTACCCTGAAGTTGGAGCTAAAAAAAGGTTGTTGGTTCTTGGTTCCTGTAATGCAGACTCGCACAGAAGGGCTGCTTCCTCTAACAGCTCTAACCGCTATGAAAACCTTCCTCCGGTCTGAAAGCGCCTATTGGTTCAGGGCTCCCTCGGTCTAACCGCCTAACGCCGTGCTGTGGTCCTGCCCCAGGTGTTTGAGGCAGTGCTGGCCTGGGTTCGACATAGACAGGACCAGCGAAATGTTCTCCTCCCAGAGCTTCTGTCCAGGATCAGACTTCCTCTGTGTGGGCCTCTCTTCCTGTCTGAGAGGGTCCAACAGGACGAGCTGGTCCGGGCATGCCACCGCTGCAGGTGCTGCGCTACACACTCGTAATAAGCACTTAGCTGACACTAGGCTATGGTATGGGTGTATACACTAGGGCTGTGGTGGACAGGAGAGGTTAGCCCGGTAACAGTGTTGTCTCTCAGGGACCTGGTGGACGAAGCTAAAGACTTTCACCTGATGCCTGGACGACGGCCGCAGATCCCCGCCTTCAAAACCCGCCAGAGGAGCTGCACCTCCATCCTGGGCCTCGTCTATGCTGTGGGGGGGCTCAACAGCTCTGGTACTGCAGTGCTAACACACACAATCAGTACGCTGTAGTGTGTAGCTATAGTGGCCAATATTGGCCTGCATCTGTGCAGTGTGTGCCAGTGTGTCGCTAAGATCAGTACATTATTAATCACTTTGTGCAATTCTAACTAATGACCACTAGGTGGACTCAGTGTACTTTTTCAAGTAGGCTGTTTTGCACATGAAAATACTGCAAACAACATACTTCATCATCTTTCTCCTCAGGTGACTCGATAAATGTAGTCGAGGTATTTCATCCAATGGGAAACTTCTGGGCGCGGTGTCAGCCAATGAGAACAGCTCGGAGCCGTGTAGGCGTGGCTGTCGTCAACGGGCTGCTGTACGCAATTGGTGGATATGACGGCCAATCGCGTCTGAGCACGGTGGAGGTTTACAACCCGGTGACAGATGTCTGGACGAGAGTGTCTAGTATGAACACGCAGCGCAGGTCAGATACTAATAATTATTATATTCAGTCACATATGTAAAATAATTAATACATATTATTCATTGCTGAAATAAATGCCCCGTGTAGTGCAATGGGAACGGCGGTGATAGACGGCCATATTTACGTATGCGGAGGTTATGATGGGAAATCATCGCTGAGTTCCGTGGAGCGTTATTCTCCTGAGACAGACAGGTAACACATGTACGCGCACAAATGCAAACGTGCTAATACATTAAATTCGTTATACTTATTAAATTAAGATAATTATATTTATTAAATTTAGTACTTTATATTTATTCCCAAAGGTGGATTTTGGTAACGGAGATGAGCGCAAGTCGAAGTGCTGCTGGTGTTTCGGTGTTTGATGGGAGGATCTTTGTGTCTGGCGGCCATGATGGTTTACAGATTTTCAACACGGTCTGTTTACACCCATTGAACTACTGTAATCTAATGCTAACCTAGTACAACTGTCAAACTGAGAGTAATTAAAGTGGAAGTTGCTATGGAAACAGACATGTTTAATAATTATTTGAGGCCTAATTACACTTTAGGTGTTGATTATTTTGAACTAAAGTTTGACTGTGGTTCCCCTTCCCTCCTGCAGGTGGAGTACTACAACCACCACATAGACTGCTGGTATCCAGCCTCAGGGATGATAAACAAACGTTGTCGCCATGGCGCCGCATCACTGGGCAGCCAGCTGTACGTTGCAGGGGGTTATGACGGCTCAGGTTTCCTGAGCGGAGCAGAGGTTTACAGCTCGCTGTCGGGCCAGTGGAGCCACCTGGTGGCCATGAACACTAGGCGCAGCCGCGTATCTCTGGTGGCGTCGGGGGGTCGGCTGTTCGCCGTGGGCGGCTACGACGGCCAATCGAACCTCAGCTCCGTGGAGGAGTTCCACCCTGACTCGGGCATGTGGAGCTTCACTGCGCCAATGGCGTGCCATGAGGGTGGGGTGGGCGTGGCCTGCGTCCCCCTCAACCCCGCCTGACAGTGTCACGGCAACCAAGAGGCTGCTTCTGTAGACTCTGTCAGCAGGCTATCAACCTGCCAGGCCACGAACATGCCCGGTTCAGAGCCCTCCACAGGCCTGTAGTTCCCTCTGACTGTGGGTCAAATGTCAGCAGGCCTCGTGCTACTAACTACACAGCCAGTCAGCTTTATCCTACTGGACTCTGATGGCTAGTAGCAAGTATGAATGGAGTGAATGAAAATCATGTTTAACTTGCAGAGTTTTTAATGAGTCTCTAGGCCATCATGTTATCAGTGATCGGGTGGGAACATGGTGATGAGAAGTGACTGTGTACCACAGCACTACTATAGCACCATGGTACACACAGTACTAGCATAGTATGTCACTATTGGTCTGGGTCCTGGGTAACCTTGGTAACCACAACATGGCCTACATTGAGCTGTGAGCTTCCTATTCCCTACTACTGACAATAATTGTACTCAGCTGTATGTTGCTTTGGACAAACATTGTACTAGCATGGCGCTACATTACACACGGTACACTATGTTAGCATAGCACCACAGTATACAATGCATACTGTGCATACTGAATGGGACAAGAGGATAAAACCACTATAGTGCTGATACCAAGACCATACTACTGTAAGTATTGGGTGAAGACTAGGTTCTACTGGGTGCTGTGTGTCTACTGGGAGTAGACTATGTTCTACCAGATAAGACAATGAGATGTATTGTAGTTTAAAGGCTTTTATTATTATGAAAAATATAGATGACCAATAAAAGTCCTTAAACACCTGTCAATTACCTGTGACATCATTCAGAAAGAAAACCATGCAGCTCTTTTGAACCCCAGATCACCAACATCAAAATCCACAAGTTTCTTATAATTGTTTCTTTATTGTCGTTCCACTTGCAAGGCTCTTGTTGCGTTTCATATCTGATCAGTATCCAACTGTATGTCTGAAATGAATAGCACCTTTCCTGAAAACGTTAACTTACTAGAAGTCTCCTAGTTTGCTCAGCTTGATAAGAGTGGCTAGCTTCAATCAGTGTCTTTGATGTTGAACTGTTAAACCAGACATTGAGGGTTTCCCCAACCCACATATTCTCTGTTGTATACTAAGCAATGATTTTAGCATAACGGAAACCAAACCATACTGAATGCAGTTTATGTAGTGTTTCCCACAGTAGGTCTTTCTATATTAATTATAGAATCTATTTTTCAAAACCTTTTTTTCATTAAGATAAAATAAGATAGATCTTTCTTATACAATTATTCTAAAATAACCATTCACAGTTCTGTAAGGAAACCAAAAGGTTCTGATAAACATATGTTTGCTTCCTGTGGAGGCAGGGTAGTGGTCTGAATCACGAAGTCACTGGACACCTGAGAGGAAATAAGTGATTTAATATAATTGAATGTTCAAATGCAGTATTTATGCTAGCCTAATATGAGCCTATAAAGTGTAGTAAGACAGCTGATAACCACAGTTTGGATACATACCTTGGCTCTATAGGTTGGTACGAGTGTTTCCTCCCCGTCCAGGATGCCATGGTATGTTCCTATCTCTATCTCCAGACGTGTCTTGTTGCTCATCAACGCGTCGTAGTCGCGTTGCTGCTGCTCTATGTCACCGCGGACGTCGGCAAGCTCCGCCTCCAACTTCGAGATGATGGACGACAGATTCTGCAGCTCCATTTTGTGCCAGTGTTTAGAATCGCTCAGCGTGCTCTCCAGGCCCCGTTTCTGTAACAACCAGGACCATGGTTAGACTAGCTATGGTCACCGTGTGGTCACTAGTAACCACAGTAGGCCTGCTACAACTGAGTTGGACGTATTGCACTAACCTCATAATAATGAACCTTCAATAAATATAACTAATAATAAATAATCAAAAATTCTCGTCCAGGTATCCAGTTGCCTTGTGAATGGCAGGAAGAGCTCTAGGATTCCAGATGTTTTTTGGCTTTGTGCGGGGGTCATCTTGATTAGGCTTGAATATGCTACAGCGACACAATAAATAATAGTGGAATATGAGTTTACCAGTATGTTTAAAGTAATTTATTATGTATTATAGACCTATGAGATCATCAAGTCTTTCATCGTAGGCCCGATATGGAATGAGTGTACACACAATCCGTCTAAGCGGTCTGGATTCATAGCGGCTGGTGTGGACTCACCAGGGCTCTGGTGGACTCAATCTCAGCCTGGAGGTTCAGGATCTTACAGCTGCTGTCGTGGCATTCTGACTGCAGAGACTCAAACTCCACATCTTCAGCTGTCCTCATGCTGGCCACACTGTCAGTCTGCTGTAGGACACGCACACACACACATACACACACTCGCACACACAAGAACAGTACAGTACAATACAACACATTTCCAGGGTTAGGGGTTCTATTCCCTGGGTAGAGCAAGGCTCTACCACTGGCAGGGTTACGGGTTCTATTCCCTGGGTAGAGTAAGGCTCTACCACTGGCAGGGTTAGGGGTTCTATTCCCTGGGTAGAGCAAGGCTCTACCACTGACAGGGTTAGGGTTTCTATTCCCTGGGTACAGCATGGCACTAGCACTGGCATAGGATGTTCTGGTTGCCATGGTCACCTTGGTCTCCAGGTAGCAGTCGGTTTCAGCTCGGTTCTTCTCAATGACTTTTATGGCGTGAAATCAGTGCCACGAGACGAAGCTCTGTAATAAAGATTTGTGTGCTTGCAAACAATGTTTGTGTACTT
>JAODUH010001504.1:0-12763 GCA_027564835.1 Typhlichthys subterraneus | reverse complement strand
GTGTTCCTTCCACCGCCCAATTACCTCCTCAGTTGAGGTCAACAGTGTCCCATCCTTACTGTACACAGCTTGGATGGATCCCCGCTTCCCCCTCCTAAGTTGGCGGACGGTTTTCCAGAAACATTTTAGTGCCGACCGAAAGTCTTTCTCCATGACTTCTCTGAAGCTCTCCCACACCCGCTTCTTTGCTTCTGCTACGACTGATGCTGCAGCCCTTCAGGCCAGTCGGTGCCCTGCAACAACCTCCAAAGACTTCCGGGACAACATATTCCGAAAGGCCTCCTTCTTCAGTCGGACAGCTTCCCTGACCACGATGTCCACCACGATGTTCGTGGGTTACCGCCCCTTGAGGCACCTATGACCTTAAGACCACAGCTCTCTGTCGCAGCTTCAGCAATGGAAGCTTTGAACATTGCCCACTCAGGTTCAATGTCCCCAACCTCCACTGGGATGCCAGAGAAGCTCCACCGCTATATAAATAGCTTTGTTTATTGAAGTGTCATGACAGCAGGCTATCAGCACAGTGATATTGAGCATTGTAATCACATATTAGAGCAGGGCAGGTTCAATAGCATTAATAATTATTCAGTAAATAATACAGTATATTTTTATAGTGATTCATGTACTGTAAATAGGAGTCGCATTTTATGTCTGTAAGTGCTTATGCAAGTGTGTGTGTGTGCGTGCGTGCAAAGCCTGTATTGTCAGTGTAGTGACAAGTGTGAAGCTCCCTAGAGTATTATGGCTTGGAAATCCAATCCATTGTGTATTGCCTTTTAGCCTTGATAGCACACAAGCAAGGGTGCCATCCCTCCGAACCAACCGGAACAAATAGTATTGTATAAAAGGCTGGGAAACAAACAGTAACTCAACTCGCTCTGTATTTGAGGATGGATGCTGCAGCTAATATCATTAATATATCATTTGTAGTGAACTGTAGTAATATTGTGTTGACGCTGTTGGTATTGCAGTTATCGTGTGCCTAACCAGTGGCACATTTCCAAACAATCGATCGATCTATCTATCGGTCTAACCATTCATTCCTATACTTACCTGGACCACATGATTCAACTGGGTTACACTGGACCAGAGCCATGTAGAAGAGAGAGTTGTGTCAATTCACTCCAATTTAGAGCAATGGCGGATCGAATCAAATTATAATGTAAATGTAAATCAATGTATTTATTTACTACTGATTACCAGAAATTGCAGTTATGTATCTGTATGTATCAGTTCAAACTGCCCCCATGCACTTCCTGGAACTGCATCTACATGAACCATGTGCACGACTCTCTTGTACACGCCTCATGTAACACATGTAACAGTCATCATGTCCCACCTCGCTGTCTGCTTTGCAACATAGATCTGATCTGTGTGTGTGTGTGTGTGCGCGTGCGTGTTGTGCAATACCGACGGCGTCCTCTAGGGGGTGCTTTAGGCAAGCACCTATTCTGTCTATTTGGGGAAACCACTTCTATGTGTTGTTATAGCCTGAGACACCATCACTGCCATCTTGAGAGTACATCTGGCACACACACACACACACACACACACGCACACACACGCCATGTGCAGGTCATAATGATTCTCTGCTTCAGTTCTTATTCCATTAACCTTGTTAACCTTCTACATTTTTACTCCTCCATTTCCTCCTGCTTCCTTCCCTCTTCCTGTTTCCTCCTCCCACCAACATGTGACCATGTAGAAGTATCGTTGTCAAGAGGAGGAAGGGGCGTTGCCGGGGGCCCCAACGCCCCGCCCCCAACAGCCACTAGGGGGCGTGTCGGGGCCGCTGAGCGACGCAGAGCTGCTGGGAGGAGATGAGGGAGGGAGGAGATGGGGGGAGGTGACGTGGGGGGGCAGTGGGGGGAGGAGGAGGAGGAGCAGGAGGAGGAGGAGGTGGTCCGTGGAGGGGGTCGGGGAGCACTCCCTCTGTCGCCATGGCGACTTACGGGGGGCGGAGCTGGTGCAGGTGGCCGAGCGAGAGCTGTCTCACATCCAGCACAGGTGCAACGCCTTCGCGCATGTCGCCAAGGTAACGGTCAAACAGGGGCCACACTTTTCAGAGCGGTGTGAACAGCACACATCACATCTGACATTTTATCATCAGATCTGGCCACTTTCATGTGGTACTAAATCAGATACATTTCTGACTATTTTAAATGCGATCTCAGTCTGAACAGTCAAATCAGATTTGATGTGACTTTGACGTCACTCTAGATAGACACTCACTGTGTGACTCGCCCTTGCTAGCGTATCAGGCTCACTCATGGCCATGTTGGCCGACGTGTCACCTCTGAGAGAGAAGTTATAGTCCATCTCCCAAGTGTACATGCAGTAGACTAAATGATGACGTAGTCACTGATGGACAGAGCGAGGTGTTAAACCATTGCACACAATAGGCCTTCTACACGGAGCAGGTCATCGTCCTCCCCCATGTTAAATACTGAGTGTTTGGTTACTGCACACAAGGCATAGGCTATATTTGCTGCCTTGCGGAGCAGACAATGGAAATACAGTAGCCTAAATTGTAGAAGCAGAAAAACACAAATAAATTAAAAGAAAACCTTTTGCATGTTTTTATAACCCCGCCTTCTTGCCCCACAATATGATCATATCACAACCACGCACATCAATGCACACGATAAACGCAGAAATGTCTACGGGCAGATTAAATCCACTGGCTAGTCTGCGGGCAACGAGCATCATGCCTGGTGGAGAAAAGATTCCATGTGAGTGTTTAACAGGCTTGAGTAGCCTACAGCAGTCAGCTAATGGGCATCTTCTGCACAAATTTGCTGGCCTCCACCTCACGTCAACCATAAAATGAGCGTATACGGCTGAGGGCTGACTTGCTCTCAGTCAGTGTTGACTTTCATCTGACGCAGCGCTGCATGTGGCATCTGGTTCATGTGTGCATGCAGGTCACTTCAGAAGCGTGACCAGTTCACACTACAATCTGAGACACGCCACATTCAACAGATAATGTTAATAGACTGCAGTCTGAACGTAGCCATAGACGCTCCCTCTTCCAGTAACTATAGTTACTGTGGCCTCATGAGCTGCGAGACCATCCTGGTACCGTGGCAACCTCTGGTGCTGAGAAATGGGTCACTGAAACGTGAAAGTGCCAAATTCTGCAGTTCCTCAAATGGCCACTCGAGGCTGGTTGCACAAGTGAGTCAAACTCCCATGTTAGAATGTCCACAGCTTTACAGCATAAATAAACATATCATAAAAAACTGGGTTGGTCTCTATAGCTAGCTCCTTTGTAACTAACTGTACGGGTGAATTATTCTATAATATTGTTGTATAATAACATAAATACTCATAAATTGAAAATATATTAACCATTAATCCCATTATAATGGGAGCTTAAGCTTCAAACCTGTCCTTGAGAAAACGGTGACGTCACGGAGGGTTTTTTACGTTTTATTTATACAGCCTATGATCTGTCGCATGATTACATTGTGTACAACGTCTGGGGGCACATCTGGGCGGGGAGGACCAATCAGAAGCCCTTGAAGGTGAAGGTGGGGTTTAAAAATATGAAAATATTCTGGTGTTTCTACACTGCCCTGGCTCTGTACATGGGAACACAGACACAACACAACCTCATGTGACCTCCTCATATTATCTCATGTGACCTCCTCATGTGACCTCCTCATGTGACCACCTCATGTGACCTCCTCATATGACCTCATGTGACCTCCTCATGTGACCTCCTCATGTAACCTCCTCATGACCTCACGTGACCTCCTCATGACCTCATCAGAAGGAGGTTGGCTGAATGTGTCTCTTTCCTGGAGAATGTCGTCAACACTCAAATGCAGGATTTGGGTTCCCCCCCCACACACACACACACACTGTCTAGAGCAGACCCCACCTTCCCCTCCTCTGCTCTGTATCAGGTATATATACTGGTTATATACTGTATATAAACTGTACAGTGTATATATACAGTATATATATACTGTATATATACAGTATATATATATACAGTATATATATACAGTATATATATATACTGTATATATATACAGTACTGTGTATATACTGTACCGTGTATATATACAGTACAGTATATATACTGTACTGTATATATACAAGTATATATATACAGTACAGTATATATACTGTACTGTGTATATATACTTGTATGTAACACCAGCGTCGCCACTACCACACACACATTTATGTGTGTGCGAGTGTGCATGTGTGTACGTGTGTGTGCGTGCATGCATGCGTGTGTGTGGAGCGGTGGGGCATCTTTGGCTAGCACCTCTAGCACAGATGGATAGATCATTCTGTACTTTTCTCTCCCCGTGAGAGCCCTTTCCTCACAGTATCACAGTAGACACACCACGCACACACACACGCACACACACACACATCAGAGTGGAGTTACCGACCACTCTGCAGAACATATGGTACCATCAGTGCAAGCTGGTTCTCCTCTAGTGAACCCAGTCAGAGCTTGTCTGGTGTTGGTGAAGGAGCACCCACCCCAACTGGACCTGAACCCCCCCCCATACAGCACACACCTGGCCAAGCATGTCTCTTAAATGGTAGCTTATTGTTAGCACATCTTTTGTGTATAATGTGAGACGATGTAAAACAACCTTATTTATTCTATTATGTCTAATTATGATCTTGTAGTTCTATATTGATGTACAGCACAATTACAGGGAGCTTTTTACACACTGCGTGTGTGAGGTGTGTGTGTGTGTGTGTGCGTGTGTGAGGTGTGTGTGCATGTGCGTGTGTGAGGTGTGTGTGTTTGTGTATGTGTTATTGCGTGCGTGTGTGTGCATGTGTGTGTTTATGTGTGTGTACGTTTGTATATGTGCGTATATCCTCACATATTTAGCCTCTGTGTGCACCGTAGGTAGAATCTCCTGGGGCGTTTCCATTCGTTGACGATGGGTGGACACGCCTACAAGGGGAGGGGCTCAATGAAGACATAGCCCCGCCCTTCTCCTCCCTGTATTCACAGAGAGATGCCCACCACCAGGTAACTCCACCTGTCTGTCTGTCTGTCTGTCTGTCTGTCTGTCTGTCTGCGGTGGCATGGCTCCACCTCACAGTTTGCATGGCTTTGTGTCCCATGGACTCACCTGGAAGGTGTCTCGTCATTTGCGTTACCAGGCCGCCTGTTTGCTCATTACTTGCTGCAATCAGTTTATATTTGTGCGTTAACTCTGAGTGTAGTCTGTGAACATGTTGCTTTATTTATGCTCTCAGTACATTTAAAGTTAGCTTCTGTGCTGCTAAAGAACAACAATACATGTATTAGAGGGATAAGACCATAACTCCCCTTTAGAATGGGGTATTTAACACAAATATACATAAAACAAAACAATACAAATGCACTGCATAAGATGCTTTCATTCATTTAAACTTGATTTTAATTATTTCTCCTGCATGCAAAGTCACTCTACAATATGACGTGTTGTAGAGGCATCATGAAGCTCACTCTTGCTCTAACTGGTGTAATAGCAGCCTGTGAGCAGCAGGGGGAAGCAAAGGATTAACAGCTATCCCTACGTAATACTGTAGTCAAATCAAGTTTGTGTGTACAGCCCTTCATCACATTACAGTGGCAAAGAGCTGTCGTTCTCATGGAAACAAACCACACCCCCTTAACTGTACTGCTTGGCATTTTGCTGGGCTGATTCATGTGTGTGTATGTAGCCTAGACTAGGATTGTTAACGTATAACTTATAAAGAAAATGACATATAAAGACAATAATCACTCATGAGTCACAAACATAATCTTTATGGGTGATTAATTCACACCGTATCAATATATACATATATTATGTCAGCCTTATTTTCTTCCTAAAGCAGTGAAGAGATGAATGAATGAATGAATGAATGAATGAATGAACGAACGAGTGGAGGTCTTTAGCCCCGCCCACACCAACAGAAGGCTGGTACAGTAGATGTCACATTCGTGGGCGTACTGCGGTTAGCATTTACTGCGGTTCCCCTAGACTGTATTTATTATGTATTGGCTGACTGCCCTGCCCAGAACGGATGGAATCAAATGGGCTGTAATGGACTAGGGTGGTAACCTGCTGCTGCAGTTACCATTTTGTCTGTCTGTCTGTCTGTCTGTCTTTATTTATTAGTGGTGTAACGGATCACCCCCTGGGTTCAGCACGCACATGAATTGCAGATTAATTGAAAAGTTTAAACATCATTGTGTGAATATAGTTTTTACTGTCGCCGTGAGGCTACTGTTTAGCTTATTACTTTTTAACTGAATGATTCCTTAAATCTCCAGTTGCGGATAAAAGAATGTTGTTCCTGCCCTCGACTTCACCTGGCAACCATTCATAATGAAACAAAAATGTTATTTGTGGGGATGTCTTTGAAGTTTGTTACGATCACTAATTAATAATGGTTATTAGATCTGTATGTCTAAGCGTCAAGTTCTATAAAGGCTGCAGCCTATACAATATTTTAAACATGAATGTAGCAGCAAACAACTACTTTCTATGTAAGTTATAGTATAACTAAACTGTTCCCTGATCAGAGAATAACATCATACTCTCTCTGTGTGTGTTGTTATTCCAGCTCCTCTGTTTTGATGGCTGGTCCAACCACTAGTACGTGTGTCTGTGTGTGTGAATAATAGGAGTCAGCATCTTAGCGGCCCATGTGAAATGTCGTGAATAAGACAATGACATCCATCTCTGCTTGCCTGCTGATGGAGCAAGGTGCCGGGAGCTCGTGTTTGTGCTCGTATAACTCTTAGAAGGCTTGCAAAAACAAAAACTCTCCCTTCAATGCCATAGGCTGCTCCCTCAGAAGCTCCGCCCCCTTCAACGCTATAGGGTGCTCTCTGAGAAGCTCTGCCCCCTTCAACGCTATAGGGTGCTCCCTCAGAAGCTCCGCCCCCTTCAACTCCATAGGGTGCTCACTCAGAAGCTCCGCCCCCCACATTGCGCACACATTACTATCCAAAATGATGCCAAAAGTCATCAAGCAGAATGCCATTATTCTAACAGAATGTTGTCTGCCTTGGTGCATGACCTGCTAATGACCAGTGCACTAATGAACATACTAATTATAAGTCTTAATTTGGGGAAAAGCATCTGCTAGGGGCTGTAAACCTAAAACTAAATGAAGCGTCAAAGTGTTATCTTCTGATCGCATCGTAAAACGCCACCCGTCAAGGCAGCTCTGCAAAGTCTGTGACTAACATCTCACCTGCCTTTTTATGCAGTCTTACACCTGTCCCCTTTAATAAGGTCCATAGAAGAACACATGTACAGTGGAAACGTAGGTAACGTGTGCAGACAGAGCTGTATTTGTGCCTGGTTAAGTGATTATGGAGACGATAGCCTGCCTGCAGAACAGTTGGCAGTCTCCACAGTGTGCCATTAAAGATGCATGATGTGTTCTTGTATTTAGTTGGTCCTGAAATATTCATTCTGTTGGCATTCACCTTCTGACATTTGAATGGAACGAGGGAAACAACTAAAACAGTAGCCAAGACAAACATGTATGGTGAAAGTTATTATGAATGTTGTCTTAAATAATACACTCACCTTACAAAGTGTATGTTGCATATTGAAGGTCCCTTACCTTACTATTTAGAGTTCTCCCTATACGTTTGAAGTGACTTCATCTGGAGCCGTACATCTCTCCACCGGTCACAGAAATAGCCTCACTCTCCCTGACGTATATATGCTACCTGAAACTAGACAGGACACGTTACATTACCATATGTGTGCGTGTTTCATATCTATTCCAGTTAATTGCGATGGCATATGTAAACACCAAACCCGATTAGATGACGTTCCATGTAAACAAGTAACCCCAAATCTTCAATCGGAGGGCATTGCATTCGGAAAGACAAAGTAAACCCAGCTACTGACTCAGGGCATTATAGAAAAGCTTTGACAGGAATAGGTTAGCTTACTCTTTTCCGTCTGTATCAGATCTAATTGTTAGGCTAACCATATCATATCTATGTATATCTGATATCCCTGTGCAGAAATCTATAAATTAAATGATCTGACTGACTGAGGAGAAGGTAGTGTCCAAATGATTCAGATGGGCAAGTATTGCCTGGAGTTGCAGTGTTATTGCAGTGAAAGTGTGATTGCTGCTAAGAGTGGCTCTGAGATAATCATCGCCTATGTGACATTAAACAAGCACCTTTAATTGAGTTCAGTCTACCTACTTCCATCTCGAGTCCCGGAGTAGGTCTGTCTCGTTCCTAGCCGAGCGGAGGAACAGCAGATGCTGCTGCCGCCACGAAGTTGCCGCTATTTCTCACTGTGACCCACCAATAGCGGGCACTTTTTGCTGGACACAGTTGTTGCCATGGCGACGATTCCCATGGAAACACGAGAACAAGCTGAGGTCTCATCATTCCGTTTCAGTCACCTGTGGGCGTGGCCAATCCCCGGGGACATTGGTTGTGAGCCCTATGGTTGCCATGACAGCGGTGCCCTAGGGTACCTTCAGAATTATTTTGGTGGTACTGGGAAGATGGCTGTTTAAGCACTGTTATGTAATCGTGCAAACAATGCTTTAGTATGCTTTGTCTGCTAGGCTGTGTGATAGATGTTCATTTAGACCTCTCCTCTCTCCTCCTCTCCTCTCTCCTCCTCTCCTCTCCTGCTTGTTATCTCAGTCGGTGCCCAGCAATACGCACCTTGTTTTCCATTGTGAGAGAGAGAGAGAGAGAGAGAGAGAGAGAGAGTGTCTTGGTGCTTGTGTGGTAGATCTGAATGCTGCTGTCTGAATCAGGAGGTCTTTCCTTCTCTCATCAATGTGACACATATTGTCATTATGAGTGTGTGTGTGTGTGTGTGAGGGGCTTGTGCCGTGATGCTATCTGAGAGAGTCATGTGTGTGTGAGTAGTAGCGAGAGAGGTGTTGGATTTCAGCGGCAATAAAAGGAGGCTGGAAAAGCCAGCTTGCAGCTGAGAGAGAGAGAGAGAGAGAGAGAGAGAGAGAGAGAGAGAGAGCTAAGCGATTATTCTACCGTCCGCCCATTTCGCCTCCCCTCCTCCTCGTCATCCATCACTCTCTCCACCCCCCCACCCCCCCACCCCCCTAACGACGGAGGGCGAGCTGAGACTCACTTGTCGTTTTCTTCCCGGACTGCCGTGCCTCTTCACCTGCCTCCCATCGCCTCCTGGTTCTGGAGGAAGGAGGAGGAGGAATATTAGGAGGGGAACGAGGAGGAGGAATATTAGGAGGAGACCGAGGAGGAGGAACATTAGGAGGAGATCGAGGAGGAGGAATATTAAGAGGAGATGTGGATGCATCTTCTTGCTGCTGGGGAAGACAGACGGAGCGACAGGCGCCGGTAACGTTGAATCAGAGACAGGCAGGCAGACAGACAGACAGACAGACAGGCAGGCAGACAGAGAGACAGGCAGGCAGACAGACAGACAGACAGGCAGGCAGGCAGGCAGACAGAGAGACAGGCAGACAGACAGACAGACAGACAGGCAGGCAGACATACAGAGACAGAGGCAGGCAGACAGAGAGAAGGACAGACAGAGAGGAGATGACAGACAGACGCCGGCCACCGCAGAGGAACTGATCCGTGACCTTTGACCCCCACGCCCTCAGGGAGAGAGTAGAGAGTGTGTGTGTGCATTGGGAAGGGGGGGTTATAAACAGAGCAGACGAGTGCAGCGGCCCCCGGGCAGGGAGGACGGGGAAGGCAGCAGGGGGGGCGTGAGAGGATGCCCGGTGGTGGGGCAGCCGCGGCCCGGGCGCTGCCATGAACTACATCTTCGGGAATAACACCCTCTACCCCCGCAGCGGGCGGGGGGGGGGCAGCAGCCTGGGACTGAAGCAGAAGATGGGCCCCAAGAGGGGCTCCTCGGAGGAGCTGCCGCCCACCCACGGACCCTCCTCCTCCTCCCCCTGCTCCTCCTCCGCGCCGCTCTCCCCCCCCTCCCCCTCGTCCCACGCCTCCTCCTCGCGCTGGCAGCAGCTGCTGACCTTCTTCGCCAGGCGCAGCGCCTTCACCGACTGTATCAACGCCAGCCAGGTAACCTGGGGAGGGGAGGGTCTGCAGGAGGGTCTGGTCCTTTAGGAGGGGAGGGTCTGCAGGAGGGGAGAGTCTGTAGGAGGGGGACGGTCCTGTAAGAGGGGGAGGGTCTGTAGGAGGGGGAGGGGAGGGTCCTGTAGGAGGGTCTCTGAGGGTCTGGCCCTGCAGGAGGGTCTCTGAGGGTTCCTGAGCCTCAAGATAGCTCTGTGTGACTCTGGGTATGTAGGAGGTTCTGACCTTGTAGGAGGTTCTGGGCCTGTAGATAGTTCTGTGTGGTTCTGGCCATGCAGGAGTACAGAACTCAGCTGCCAGGCTTTTAACCAGAACCAAGAAACACAACCATATCACACCTGTTTTAGCTTCCTTACATTGGCTCCCAGTATGTTTCAGGATAGATTTGTAAATAAAATATGTAAGTAAAATAAATTGTATTGATTACTTTAAATGCTATCAATGGCCTCTCTCCGGGTTATATCTGTGACCTGCTAGCCCCGTATGCACCGGCACGTACCTTGAGGTCCTTGGGCAGAGGCCTGTTGTCTGGCCAGACCTATAACATAAGGGGACAGAGCGTTTGCTGTCAGGGCCAGAGGCTGTGGAACAGCCTGCCCAGAGAAATCAGATCAGCTGAATCAGGGAACTCTTTTAAGTCTCTTCTTAAAACACACTTTTATAAGAGAGCCTTCCCTGATTTTATTTTATTGTATTATTAGTATTATTGGTATTTATACTTTGATGTTTTCTATTATCATGAATATTTGATTGCATTTTCCCTTGTGAAAGCACTTTGTATGTGAATTTGAAAAGTGCTCTATAAATAAAGCTTATTATTATAATGCTGGTTTGCTGGTGTACCAGTATCCCATGCTGGTTTCTGTTGTGCTGGTATACCAGCTAGACCAGCACTACCCCAGCACTAACCAGTATGAACCAGCCTGGACCAGCATGGAATTCATGATGGTTTATGATGGATTTTTTAGCAGGGGTGGTCTCATGACTTGATTAAAGGCAGGGTCAGTCATTTTCGAGAATGCTTGATAAATTTGAGCTCAAATCAAAAAAATATTTCTCTGCAGTGCCGCCCCCACACATCGTGGAAGCACTGTGAAGCAAAGCACAGTGTTCCCCACTTTGTTTATGTTGCTATTCACGGAGCCAGGGCTGTGTACAAGTACCAGATCATTTTGTCAACATGCACAGAGAACAGTAATATAGCAGAATGCGAGAAGATATTTGGTGAATTTGAGAAAATGTGAAATATCTTAAATTTAGCTTACCTTTAATTAGGCCTTAGGTCTGAATCTGTCATTAGGAGTTGTTGGCTGATAAAAGGTCCTGAGCTTAATACATTCTTTTACTCATCAAACCGCAGGTCTTAGCACCTGACCTGAGCTAACTGACCTGAGCTAACTGACATAAGCTAAGAGCTAACTCAAAACAAAAACATGTCAGGTTCACCCTCCAGTCAGTGCTCTTGACCAGACACTGGCCTCAATCTGGAGTCGGTTCCCGGGCGCTGCACGAGTAGCTGCCCACTACTCCCTTAGGGATGGGTTAAATGCAGAGAATGAATTTCCCCTAAGGGGGATTAATAAAGTATTATTTCTTTCTTCTTCTTCTAACTGACCTGAGCTAACTTACATGGGCTAAGAGCTAACGGACATAAGTTAGCTGACCTGAGTTAACTCACATGCCCTAACTGATGTAAGTTAGCTGACCTGAGTTAAGAGTTAGCTCACATGCCCTAACTGACATAAGTTAACTGACCTGGGCTAACTCACATGCGCTAACTGACATAAGTTAACTGACCTGGGCTAACTCACATGCGCTAACTGACATAAGTTAGCTGACCTGGGCTAACTGACATAAGCTAACTAACCTGAGCTAACTGACATGAGTTAATTGATCTGAGCTAAGAGCTAAATGACCTTAGCTAACTGACATGAGCTAACTGACCTGCGCTAAGAGCTAACTGACATAAGCTAACTGACCTGAGCTAGCTGACATGAGCTAACTGACCTGCGCTAAGAGCTAACTGACATGAGTTAACTGACCTGAGCTAAGAGCTAACTGACATAAGCTAACTGACCTGAGCTAGCTGACATGAGCTAACGGACATGAGCTAACTGACCTGCACTAAGAGCTAACTGACCTGAGCTAAGAGCTAACTGACATGAGCTAACTGACCTGAGCTAAGAGCTAACTGACATAAGCTAACTGACCTGAGCTAACTGACATGAGCTGCTCAGACCCTTGGAAGGAAGGCAATACAAAAGTGTTTGTCTATCTAGCACAGTTCTCACATGCAATGAATATGCCGTACATGTTCTCACCTGGGTGGATCCACATGCAAGGAGGCTAGGAGATAGATGCAAAAGGAAATAGGCTATATTTACTTCAGGCAGAATCAAAACATGGACTGGAAGACAACTGTTCACACACACACACAGAGTGAAGTATGCAAATCAACACATTTTTTCCATATCGTTTCCATTACTATATATATATATATATATATATTAGGGGTGTAACGGTACACAAAAGTCACAATTCGGTTCATACCGAGGTACAGAAGTCACGGTTCGGTACATTTTCGGTACAGCGGTGACTGTTTTTTTAAACAAGCTTATAGTCTATAACTTCACTTTTTTTTTGTAGCACCTGTGTGGAGGAGGGTATATGCACTCTCACCCCAACACGTTACAGCAATGTCATTATGCAATACATTTATAA
>JAODUH010001503.1:0-12764 GCA_027564835.1 Typhlichthys subterraneus | reverse complement strand
ATATATACATACATACATACATACATACATACATACATGTGTGTGGAAACAAACGTCCTGTCACCATGGCGCTGTCTTCCCACTATGTCTCTCCTCATGCGGTCAGACAGGAAATGGGGTTAGATGACTTCATCCTGTTTGCACCTTTCATTCAAACCACAGTGTGTACCTGGAGCTGCAGGACGGAGCTCTTTACTGGAGCACAACACAGTAGCTGTACTGTGTGTCTACTAGAATAACACGCACTCACTCATTTGTCACAGTGTGCTTTTTTTGTAATGATATTTATGGAAATTTGAGAAATACAGTCACCAAACTCAGGCCTAAAGTTTACATGAGATGGTCAGTATGTTTTGAACATATTTTAAGTTTCTAAATTATGCAAGCTGTGATCCTGTTTTGTTTAAAATTAATATTATATTTGCTTGCCCTGAAAGATTGCTGAATTCATAATCAGGGTCTTTTCCACTATCGATGGGGAGTGCTCTTCATTTTGATGGTATTGATATTGATGATATTCAGAACCTCATCACTAAATGTGATTATTGGCATACAGCATGTCCACAGGCTCTAACCAGAGTTAAATGTCCCTGTGGCTCTAAATTTGGTTCATTGAATTCGGAAGTATATCTATTCCACATTCCTTGCCAACTGCATGGCTCAGATGTGAAAGTATTAACTCTTGTCTCCTTGATGATACACTGGAATTGAACTGGTTTCATGTGGAATACAACTATTCTTATCTAGGCTTATTTTTCTTGATACAGGCATTATTCTATCTTTTATCCACTGCTTTTTCTTTTTTCAAATTTTTTTAGCATTAATTAATTAATTATATTTCATTATCCAGGTAGAAGACTACCAATATGTGAAACTGCATGTGAATGACATGGCAGTCGTCTTTAGAAGCATTTAACAGATTTTCACACATCGATTACAGACAAGAAACACTTTTACGGCACTAACACTGGCGGTATTCCTGTAGAGAGGACAACTACTTTGCATCAGAAACATGGAAATCATACATTTTGAGTGAATATCCAAGTTGTAAATCGTTAAGAACAATACAGGTGCAAGGGAGATGAAAAAAGATAGGGCTAACAAGACTAAAGAGGTATGAATGCAGATATTGAAGTTTGGTAACTGTTTTCTTAATAAGATGTAGCAAGGCCTCTTGAAGAAAACTAATTTCGGTTTAAATGAAGTTTTGAGGAGGCTGGATA
Organism: Typhlichthys subterraneus; assembly: GCA_027564835.1. NCBI lineage: Eukaryota > Metazoa > Chordata > Actinopteri > Percopsiformes > Amblyopsidae > Typhlichthys > Typhlichthys subterraneus. Next base: position 11,541 of record JAODUH010001503.1, on the reverse strand, counting down.
TTTAATAAAGTAGTTTTTTTGTTCATTCTAATCAAACTGATATTATTGATCATTCATAGCTGGTTACATTGCAAGTTATTTAGTTTTGAAAAGCATGTGTTTGTGTGTGTGTGTGTGTGTGTGTGCGTGTGCCCTTTAAAATGAAAAGGCGGCATCTTTTAGATTTTTACAAATTAAGATTTGTTTTAAAAACTCATCTTATTTTTTATTTTTTCCAGGGTCTCACTAAGATCAGAGGGGACAAATGTTGGCGGGACCTCACCTGCATGGATTATCACTACGAGGTATCAATCCCTTAAATATACCACACGACAACTACATCGACATCTAGGGTAGAGTGATGTCGTGCTTCTGTGTTATGTCAAGCAGATGTTTTCGATTCTTTGCTATGCAATGCTACAGTAAATACATGATAGTTTCTAACTAAAGCCTTGCTCTCTGTGTTTGAAAGTGTAATGTTCCCTCTGTAAATAATATAAAAAAATTATTTAAAAAAAAAAGTAAAACCAAACAATTGGGCAAATGCATTTCACTATAGTCTAGTTTTCTCCAAATACACTGAATTACCAATCTCACGTTTTTCCAAAACCTATGGTCTCTTTAAGCTACTCTAAGACCAAACCAGCTCTGAACCGCTGGTCTTTCTGGGCAAGGAAGGGCGAGCAAAAGCAATCACGTGATCCTAATCGCACCGTGGCATTATGTTGACCACTGTCTTGTGGTTTCATTAAATCAGTCTCGACCAGGCAAACTGCGGTCGTACCAAACCCTGTGTTTGTTTTCCCTCACGGTACGCTGAGCTACTCTGATCCTTTTCAATGTTATGATGGCTCTTCTACCAAGCCACAAAGCCTGGTAGAAGAGCCGTCTTCGGTAATTAACATGGACAGGAATACACTGGTGTTCTCCCTCTCACACACACACACGCACGCACGCACGCACGCACGCACGCACAAAACATTTGAACTCACTGTAATGACATCCATCATATGGCTTCAATTCATTCTTATGTTATTTAAACGCTCAACAGCAGCTACTTTGCAATAATGCGTGTAGGTTATGTCTTTCCCTTATCTTATCTGAAGTCGTTTGCCTTTATGTATTTGGTATTACTTTGTTCTACTCTGGGAATGATTCTCTCTACATGTGCTTCTGCTTAGCTTAATGACTTGCGGAATGTAATACTCTTTTCCTGTTCCCAGGTGTTGAGCTGTTCAGACAGAGATGTAGGACAAGGTTTAAATCTACTCAAATTCGTCTGAAGTTAATATGGCCTGTATGGACTAACGCAGTTTGCTCTTAGATGTGTACAGTTGTGTCTGCCAAACTCTAATGTCACTCAATAAGTCGTTCTACCATGATCAATTATTGTAATTACTAATGAGAAGGCCGCAAAAATGTTTCTCTGCTCTTTCTACTTTTAACAGGGAAAAGACATTAACGTTGAACTATTGCATCTTCTAATGCAAACTGACTCGGCCTAACCTGCAATTGTCTTGTGAAAGCATTGTCATATGTTTCTTGGTGAGCTGGAGCTAGTGCTCTTTTCTGTGGTCTGAGATGTATCCATATGTACTGCTGTTCCCCTTTAGATCCCATTGTATGTACCAGCAGACCACAGAATCAGGAATTCATATACAGCATAACTTTCATTGAATTACTGAACATGGCCCCTGCCTTGGATGTCTCAAATTCATCTTGAAATATGCATTTAAAATTATATTTTACTTTGGTAAAACCCCTTCTTCTTTAGCCTTGTGCGTGCGTGCGTGCGTGCGTGCGTGCATGCGCGCCTCTACTGCCTTAATTTGATCTAAATTCAAGTCTGGTGACCTCAGACTGAAACAAGATAAATGTGCCTTTTTATTAGGAATGCTTGATCCAGCATTATACAGTAGGTGTTCAAATTGTTTAGAGAAACTGCAACAGAGAAGTAATTATACAAATGAGTTTCATTAGAAGCAATTTTGTCTGTTGTGGGGTTGGTTATCCCTAAATATGTCCAGTTTGCTAAAACAGTAGCTCTACAGACAGTGATCACAATTTCATGAAGATGAGAGTGTGTCGCCATGACAACCTGTTCCTAAAGGAGCTTTCATATGTGAATTCCTACTTTCTTTCTCACACGTCTTCAGGATTTTTTTGCTCTCTGAAAAAGTAGGATACCTTGTACAGTATCTGAACTAAGGAATTAAATGCATCTCTGAATTGAGGTTTTAAAAGGGCTTAATGCAAATTGGCTAAATGAAAAAACACAGTTTGTAATACCTGTTATTGTATGAATAGATTTTATCTGGAAACTCTTATTTGAAATATTGTCACCTTCAGGGTCAAACCATATTCTATACGGGTTCTGTCTAATTACGACCCATTCCTAGGAAATACTGTAATGGAGATGTACACATGCACTCTGAGGCGGAAGCCACTGGCGCCATGCAGGTAAAGCCTTGTTAAGCCCACTCAAACACACTGCTTACATTCAGACCTGAGCAGTACAAATCTCCACCCTTGCTAGGACTGACCCTGGCTGTGAGGCTCTGTGTAGCCCTGTGTTTTGGCCTGGTCAGGGCTTTGTTTATGTTGGTTTGTTTGTTTGTAATGCTGTAGCATGCTGAGCCAGGTTCTTTGGTTATGAGGTTCCATGCGAGAAAGTGTCAAGAAGGTAATCTAGCTTGAATGTATTTATTATTTCTCTCTCCGTTCCATAAATATGACCACATGGAAGAGAGTGAAGGCAGTCTCCAATTTTACTTTGGGTTTTTGTTTTGCCAAGTTCCTTTTCAGCACTTCCCCTAAAGTTGTTTGGCTGTTCAAATCCCCCTACACGCGACGTCCTGCGCGCGCACACACACACACACACACACACTCTCTCTCTTACTCACTTAAGCACACACTGCAGAACACTGTACTATATGTCTGAGAGTCTTGCTGCTTAGCAAGATCTAAATACCTGTCTTAATTCTAGACATGGAAATATCCTGTCCAGTAGGAACCATAACTCAGTCTGTGACTAACGCCATGCAGCAAGCAATATGGCACTAGGCATGCTTTGGTATGCAGTTCTGTGGAGCTGTGGATACTGCTGTCAATATTCAGTTATGCCATTGTTTGTAGAAATGAAAACAGCTGGGTCACTTTTTGGAAGTGAATGTATTGAGGATTTTTCCTAATCCTATGTGGAAAAACTGACAATGTTAAGGGACCGTATTATTATTATTATTATGTCAACTGTGAGCTGGAGCTGAAATGGGTGACACATTACCACAGTCAAGGAATGTAACATTTTATATAGCCTAGCCTAGCTGTCACCAGAGTGACAGTTGTCTACATAGTGTTTCTCGTATTTACGCTTCATGTATTTCTCTCCTCCTCGGCATGTGTCTCCTTCCCAGACCCAGCCAGTGCCCAACCCCATGTCCTACTACATGCACCACTCTCCATGGTGGTTCCACCGCTTCGAGACGTTGTCCAACCACTTCATCGAGCTCATCGTCCCCTTCTTCACCTTCCTGGGCCGGAGAATGTGTGTGGTCAACGGAGCCTTTCAGATTACATTTCAGGTAGCGTTACCATTGCTCTGAAATGTTACAAGCTCCTAGCCATGATGTAACCAGTCCCCAAATTAACTTTGTGAATAGGGTCTGGACTCTGGTCATGCTCCATTGGGTGTTCACAGTCGTTGCCTTCTACTGGGCATAGACCTCTGGTTAAAGGCTGTCTGACTATAATCTCAGAGGAAATCTGAGAGCCTTAGTCAGGCGAAGCCAGGTAACTAGCTGCAGCTTTCCAGACATATCTACTTGTAGTAGATGGGTGACACTTCTCCATTGCAGGTGGCTCTGATAATCAGTGGGAACCTTAGCTTCCTCAACTGGCTGACCATTGTTCCCAGCCTGGCCTGTTTCGACGACGCGTCCCTGGGCTTCCTGTTTCGTTCAGGGGGTGGGGCTAAGAAGGCCGTTTTGGAGATTCAGGCCGAGGAGGCAGCTGGACGTGCTCCTAAACCTACTCGAGGTCAACACGTGCACACACGTACACTGCCCACAATGAAGTAGTGATGGTAGAAGTGATATGTTTGACGCCAACATTTTGTACATGCACCAGAGCTATGTACTGTAGCTTTCTGACGGCGGTCGGTGCCTTCATATTAACTAGTGATTCACAGGGAAGAATTAATTGGCAATTCAGCAACACAAAGGAGATCTAGAGCTGTAGGGCAACCTCCATTTCTAGACAGTTGGAATGTAATGTTGCATACATTCTTACATAAAAACATTAGTTCACGTTAAATTGCAGCTATAAATGGTGTCTATGGCTTTTAGTGGCTTTGAGATGATTTAAGTATGTGCAATTTGAGAGCAATAAAAACTATATAGAGCATGTGTTTGTTTTATTAATTTAGTTTGACCCTAAAGGCTCATTATGTCATAAAACGTCAGGTTTAGTTGGCCTACAGTAGGATGTTTTAAACACACATGGGATAACGTGTGCTGAGAAGTAGCCACACACAGGTGTATATAAAGCTGTCTGCAAACACCTGCCAACACGCTTACAGTGTGTTCATGAAAACCACCCACTGTTGACACTACTATACAGAATAGTTGACTGTTGGCCGTGCCTCTGGGTTCCTCTGTCGAGGCATCGACGTGCACACAAAACACTTGAGCCTTGTTATTTGGCTGTTAGCTAAAATGCTACTCCAGTGCTAATGCTTATTGTGTGTGTGTCTTGGATCAGGCATGCTGATGCGTCGCGTTGTGAACATCTCGCTAGGCATTCTGATCGGCTGCCTGAGCGTTCCCGTGGTGATGAACCTGTTGAATTCCCGTCAGGCGATGAACACGTCTTTCGACCCGCTGCGCATCGTCAACACGTACGGGGCCTTCGGCAGGTAACACGGAGCAGGGCACAGCGTCTCCCTGGGTGACTGTAACACTAGGGTGCCCACAACCTCCACCCCTCCCCCTCCCCTCTCCGCAGCATCACCAAGGAGAGGACAGAGGTGATATTCCAGGGCACTCTGAGTCCGGACCCCAAGGACCCTGCGACGGTCTGGGAGGAGTACCAGTTCCTGTGTAAGCCGGGGGATGTGCACCGCCGCCCCTGCCTCATATCACCGTATCACTACCGGCTGGACTGGCTCATGTGGTTCGCTGCTTTCCAGGTGGGCGCTGGGGGCGGGGCTTAATTTGAATATTAACTACCAACACAGCAGTAGAAAACTGATCTAATATGTAAAATGGCTTACAGTAAAAATGGCTAAATACACTTTTTAACAAGGCCACAGTAGCTTTCTGTAAAGTCCTATTCAATGTGCTGTAAGCAGGAGTTATTCATACATTTACAGTAATTCACATTATCAGAGAATTACACATTACCAGAGAATAAAATGCTCTGATAATATCTGCTCTGGTTGATAGCTCCTGCTTTCATATAGGACCAATGTTTGTTTTTAAATATAAATAAGGGCCTCCGATTTACTGGTAGTTCCAGCAAAACGACCTTCCCTGCCAATCACGTGAAGGCGCACACACAGGTTTGTCACTGGGCCTTGCAATGGCGGACCAACACGCTCCATAGGGAGCTAGCAGAGGATGCTGGTTTATTTACAAAATCTTGCTCTTCATTTATTTTAGGTAGATGTTGTTGCTACTCTCCAATCCTACCTACAGCAACTTTAAGTTCGTCATGTTGAGAATCTTTGTGCATGGCATGAGTTTGCCACTAGAGGGCAGTTTTGTATAGAGTTGGCTATGATCTGCCTTACTTAAGATGCTTCTATAGGTTTTCCTACACACGGTAGTTCTTGTTCTTACTATGTTTCTCTCTGACACCTCTTCTCCTACTTTTACACTCCTTTTCCCCCATCCTCACGATGTTGTTTCCCTTGCTCTTCCTGCATTGCCCTCCTCCCACCGCAGACCTACGAGCAGAGCGAGTGGGTGATTCACGTGGCAGGCCGTCTGCTGTCCAACGACACGACGGTCCTCTCGCTGATGGATTACAATCCGTTCCACGGCAGGGAAAGCCCAAGGTAATCACTGCTGCGTGGGCCAGTGGGCTGACATGGACCGTCCTGCATACTGTGCATTCAGGCGTCTTTGTTGTACTTCAAAAGTGTTTGCCAGCCAATGTATAAATGTTGTTGGCATGCATCACCCTTCCTGCTTCCTCATGGAGTATAATACAGTAAAATGAGTATAACATGATGAGCTACATATGCAGTATATGGATTCCACTAAGACTTGGATGGTATGGTAGAGGTTCCCCTTATATGAAATAAATATTAAAATAAAATAAGCAAAACTCCCACTTTCTTCTACTCTAGCTCCCTCTGCTGGTCAACACCAAGTGTTTAATTTAGTCAGTCAGTACACCTCTCTCTGTCCCTCCCCAGGTGGGTCCGAGGAGAACACTTCCGCTACAAGTTCAGCCGACCGGGCAGCGCCAGAGCGACTGAAGGCAAGTGGTGGCTGAGGAAACGCATCGGAGCGTATTTCCCTCCCGTGGATCTGGAGGGGCTCAGGGGATACTTCAAGTCCAGAAACTGGCCCCACCCACACATGGCAAGCCACAGGAAGTGACAACTCTTGACTTGACCTGTTTGTAACAAGTCAGAAGACAGGTGTTCTCAAAGGCTTTTTATAAGGATTTTCAAATGCCTTGAGTTATCCATCATTTTGAATACATAAATGAGTCATGCTGACCTTGTTGGGGTAATTGGAGTGAATTCTGGGAGGAATCCTTACTGATTTATTAGAAATCAGTGACTATAAACATCGACATATGTCAGGAAAATGTATTATAAGATCCTTTCAGGCCTTTGTGTTTTAACGCAAACATACCATCCAAACAAACCAATAAAGAAAAGGCTGAGAAATTCTTTATAATGAATATGATTTTCAATAAAAAAAACCTTTGCTTTCACAGTTCACTTAATCTGTATAGGCTTTAATTAACGCACAAGGAAATTTGCAACGTTAACATTCAAAATCACAGTTGTCAATATTGTGATTTAGAGGCTAGCATTGCATCATAGTTGTTGCTGTGATTAAGCTTATTTTTTGTTGATGCCGAACTTCATTTCTTGCATTTTTTTAGTGCTGTTACAAACAGCAGGAGAGATTTGTCAATGTGTCAAATGTGGAGAATCTCCTTCGAATTAGGTTGTGGGGCCTTGTTCTTCTCGCAAACGCCATTCTCTTTTGGTTACAAAACGACTTGGCATTGAGTGAGTATCGCTGTGCTAACGTGTGCTTGTTTGCATATGTTAATGGTATCTTTTGAATCGATGGTTAATTTGAGTCGTCAACTCTACAAACCACCAGCTCTTCAACACTTTCTTCTTTCATGCGAAGCAGGATTGAATTAAAAGGCATTCTCTGTATCTGAGGTAATGGTGTTTCATTACAAAGCGTGTTTGCAGAGCGCACACGATTAATTGAGTCTGACCAACATGACGTGAGAAATACCTTGGTAGAGATAGGCAATCCAATGCATAAATAAGTAGATTTAGAGCTAGCTGCAGAGACTGATCTGTGTCTTTGAGAGATAGATGGAGAGAATACGGATTGGCCTCCACAATGAAAGTAGAATGCCCCTAATGTGGGCTGCTCATTGATTTCTACAATTCATCACTTTCACAGCATGACATTTTTAATAGCTTCCTCATTATCAAAAGTATCAGGACTTTGTTTATTGTGTTATGCACACTCATTTCCTTCAGGCTGTGAACATTTTCCCAAACAGTTTTACATCTGCGTTGCCATTGCCGTATGGCTTTGATAGTTGATTTTAGATTAGCTGATCTCAATAGTAGATATTGCTATCGTTCTGTGTTTTGTCCCACAGAGGCAAGCAGCAATACATGTTTTTCAAATGTCACCATGTCATTAATATTATGTTATAAATGGCACACTGCATGCTTAAGACTCTGAGATTGCTTGTTCTAGAGGGCTGATAAAGTTCAAACAATGTTTTAAGCCTCATTGATAATTCAGCAGAAATACTTTGGCTTTATAAAGCAGCATAATAGCCTATTGTAATTGTGTATGGATGCACATGTGAGATAAGGTAAGAGGATATTAAATCTCACCAATGAGTGGCCAGGATGACAATGTAAACCAGACTACAAGCAATGAGTTATTGGGCTGGTTTCACAGACATGGATTAAGACAAGTCCTAGATTTAAAGCTTTATTCATTGGAGATTGTAATTACATTTTTCTTTTAGTCAGACTAGGCTTAATCCATGTCTGTGAAAACGGCCAATAGTGAACTATATTAGTCATTAGTGATAAAGTGCAATTCTCCTTTGACCTTGAACTGTTGAAAATAACGTTGTTCTGAAGTTGATGGGGTAGTTATAAATGAGTCGCAACATACATGATGTAGTGATGTGTTGGAAATATAATTCACTCCCCTATAAAATTACTCTTGCACGTTTAATAAAAATATTAGTCTACCACGTATAGGGAAATCCTGTGAAATTGGAATAGGCGTGTAATATAGGATAAATGTCTACAGCGATTCAGTGCAGTGGCTACTGTGTCTTTAAGCGCACCGTGTGCCGTCCAAACTACGCGCTCCAAGCACCAGGGCACAATATCTGTGCAAGACCGCTGTAAAGAGCTGATTTTTCAATACGCACAGCTGGACCCTCGAGTGAGTTATTTCCTGTTTTACATTCCATATAGCTGAGCTAAATATTTTACCCTAGTAGGCTATTCAGTGCAATATATTGAATAAAAGCAATATTCGCACCGAGTCATGATTTTGGCGCACAGGTGAAGTTCTTTCTAGTAAACCTGTTTACGCACAGTCGAAGGTCAAAGTGAGACTTTTTTTAGTTAATATTTAATTTACCATAATTTGCTTTTCCTCTAGCCTAATTGTTTCGTAAAGTTTTGAGATATGTCAAGGAAAAAGACGGTGAAAGCGAAGGGAAGCTCCAAAAGCCCCAAGACGTCACCGAGCAACACCAAAGACCTTGCGAAGAGTGGGAAAGGTCTGCCTTCCGCCTCACCATCCAACGGGCTGGTTTACCCGAGCAGACCCTCCATCAGTAACAGCGGAGAGTTTTACGACATTGCTTTCAAGGTAGGAAGTGAATAAAAACACCGAACATGCTTTTGAGTTTACTTCTGTTGTGGGTCATTGCTGTCATTTGATATCAGTTTGTTCTCCAAAATTAGAGCCTTCTTTATGTAAGCGGTACTGACCCGTCACTCTGTAAGACATTGACCGATTGCCCAGCAGCTGGGTCAACAGAGCTACAATACAGTCCTCGCACGGAACAATACCATTGCCGTAGTGCAGTATCCTATAACATTTTAGTAAATTCAAACGTGCAGATGGCATCAGTAAACAGCACGCCGTATACAACTTATTAAAATGTTGGCCTACAATTCAGTTTCTGAAAAGCACTGAAAAACGTATCTAGTAAAAGTTTTGTTATGGAACATTTGTAGGTATCTAAACACTGCTTAGTAGCCTACATTGTACTGTATATTTTGAAGTTTATCACAATGTACTGTTCAATTTAGAACATTATAAACAATCAATACTGAATCATAACAGTCTTAAAATAAATCCCTACAAATATTTCGAATTAGAAATAAAAATGAAGCTTGCAGCCAATTATTGTAACAACAAACCACATGATGTTCTGCTCTGGATGCCAGAGTTATATCTTGTTTACATTCAGAGAGACCTCGGCCTGGTCTCCAGTAGTCCCAAAAGGAAGAGCCGTCTGTGCTTCTCAGTGGAAATGCTCTGTCTCCACTGTTCTTCTCTCACCATAGGTGATGTTGGTTGGAGACTCTGGTGTGGGGAAGACTTGTCTGCTGGTTCGCTTCAAAGATGGAGCGTTTCTGGCTGGGAGCTTCATCTCCACAGTGGGCATTGACTTTCGGGTTGGTACACACCACACATGCATGCCCGTACTGTATTTCCCCAGACATGCATGTTTTTGGGAGGGATACATGCTCTCACACAGGAACATGTACAGAGTTCCACGGGGCAGAGGCTCCAATGAAAAACGTGGCTTCTATGACAATGTAGCTAATTCAAAATACTTCAAATGTAAAACATGAATAACTATGTATTCTTATTATTATCACCCTGGTAAACCTTGTAAACAGGCCGTGTAGGGTCACAATTATGATTTTGACTGCCAACCACAGATGGGTTAGCGAGCTAGTCTGTCTGCCGACATTTGTTTTATCAGTGTATGAAGGGGGGCAGAGACTTTAGGGCAAATTAACTGAATTACTCATTTTTCAGACCGTTATGTATTTGAATTCCTAGATGACCATTATTATTACAAGAGGAGAATATAGTTTTTAGTGCAAAATATTAAGACACTGTAAGCATTACTGTGTTATTGTTTGTGTCATATGTTTGTAAAGAATATTAGTTTTAGACAAACATTCACCAAAACACTACATTACCCACCCACCCCATTCAGCTCGGAACAAAAACATTTGATGCCTTCATTAACGACCATGCTGGAATGTAATTATCTCTCTTCCCACCCCTCTGGGAAGAAGTTAATGTGTTCATTTAAAGTTAGGTTTTTACTGATGGGCTCATTTTTCCCCCACTGCTGATGGCTACGCCCTTTATTGGCTTTTCTAACCTGGGGCTAACATCAGTCGAGGGCTGCAGTGCCAGATTAAGAAAACAAAAAAGAGCGGACACTTATTGAGTTGAACCAGTGAACTGATTCCATGAATTCCTCCTCATCTGCAGGCAAGGTCCTCCTTAATTGGGGGATATATATATATAATATATAATATATACACTGTATATATATATATAAACATTATACAATAACACCAACAATGGCTTGGACAATCCCTTCCCTAGACAGAATGAACACTTCAGTCATACCTTCAGCAATGAGCTTCTCTTCTGCAATTTGACATAATATTTTGTCTTGAGTTGTTTTCTGTATGTTTTTCTAGTGCCATCTGGTGCGAGCTCTTTTCCCCAGGAGTAAAAATTGTTACCCACAACATAACAATACATTTGATTTTCACATGGTATTCCTGACATTTTTCTAGCTGGACCATTTTTCAAAGCAGCAATATTAAAAAATTATCTTTATCCTGCCAAACAGTTGGTGCCGAGCTTTTCATTAGTATTGCTAAATAGAAATTGTGGGAAGGCTGTTGCTCCTGTTGCTAAGCGACTATTGAAAATCAGCGCCAAGCAGCGTCCTTTTGCTAAAAGCTGAAATATTTCAAATTGATAACCCTCTGAGTTGTTGCAACAACAAACATTCCAGTGTGTGTCGGAGGAAGGCCACTGTGTGACCTTTCCATTGAAAGAATGAAAGAAAGCAGTGGGCGCTGTGAACAGGCTCCTGTCAGACACCTGTTACACCCGCTGCCCCTGCCTTTCATTTGTGTAGAACGCAGTGGTGGGCCGTGCATTAAACACCTAGGCCTTCACTGATGTCCTACTTAGTCCGACTTCAATAAATACCTCTAATAATACATTCATTCATGACACCACGTGACCACGGCTGGAGAAATAG
>JAODUH010001502.1:1188-12766 GCA_027564835.1 Typhlichthys subterraneus | reverse complement strand
TCGTATCCCCCCCGTCCCCCCCGTCCCCTACTGTGCCCCTGCCTCTGTGTGCCCCAAATATTTTTGAGCACAGCGCTTCAGAATCTATGGCGTGCACGCGGCTAAATAGGATTTCTTCCAATCAGGAACAAGTAGGATATTTTGCCACAACCTTACTCACAACCAATGAGTGTAACAACACAATAGTAATAAAGCGAGGAAGCCTTTTATAGATATTCTTCATTCATTCAATGGCCGTTTGCAATTTTTGCCACCCACTCACTCCCACTCAGTGGGTCCCAACCCCCAACCCACAGTTTGAATACCGCTGCCATAAATAGATTAATTTCTGCAAAGTAACACAAGTTCACAAGGCTCTTTTTCATTCAATAAAGTATCAATGTATAGACACAGCTATACACTGTAATATACTCACTCAGGGAATAGGTGATCTTATTTAAAGATGGGACTAATTACTCTTCAAAAATAACTAAAATAATGATGAATACAAGGTCTTAAAGTAAATAAAGTAAATACATCTGCCAATGGAACAAGTGAACATTTGCTTGTAAGATTTCTTGAAATAAGACATTATATCTGGATAGAAGAGCTCTTTGTGTCTTATATTAAGTGTAGTTAGATATTTTTACTAGAAATTAGACAAATATACTTGGTAAGATTTAGATTTTTTGTAGTGATAAGCTTTTTCCTTCTTTCTCCCTGCTTATTGTTATTAATTATGCAATGTATAATATTGCATTCATTTAATATAACTGTGACATTTAGAATCTTAAACAGACTTCATAAAGAACAATACCACATTTACCGCAGGGCTTAGCCTCAAAAACTCAATGAAACAAGTGAACATGTAAGAATAAACTGAGTAGAGAGGATACTTCACAGTGTGTGGTGCAAATGAGCTGTTGGCCTTGAATCCCTTTAATGAGACAGTGCAGCTATATGCACAAGCATGTTTTATCTTAGTTAACAAGAGAGACTCACACCAGCTGTGTCACACTACAATGATGCTCTGTAAGACTTCAGCACACACGCATGCACGTGCACACACACACACACACACACACACACACACACAGAATCTAGTCACTGTGGGATGTCATCATTGATAATTGCCTAACCTCAATGAAGTCCACACTACAGACATATACACTAAATGCAACGATTCAAAACAGTTTCCATAAACAAAAGGAATGTTTGTGTGTGTGTGTGTGTGTGTATGATAAGCAAATACGATTAGGTCCACAGTAGCAGCAATTGTATTACAAGTTGTTTGTCAATTATTATTTCTGAATTAATAGTAATTATGTGTGTGTATATGTTTGTATGTATATATTATTCTCTCTCTCTCTCTCTCTCTCTCTCTCTCTCTCTCTCTCTCTCCTGTCAGACGGTTGACATACACAAAGAGAAAGTAGCCAGGCGGGAGATTGGCATCCTGACAACCAATAACAACACCTCCCGCTCACATAAGATCGTTGCTCCGGCCAATCCAGAGCGAGCTGTCCGCTACATCAGGAAGCAGATTGACTACAATGTCCTGGATGACCTTGGCCACGGGGTCAAGGTCAGTAGAGGAGTTACACTGATGAGGCTCTGTTGACATGGCACTGGTCACTGTGTTCTATATATGGAGATTACTCTGTTAGTTTGAGAAACAGTAGATCCACTACATCCAGTACATGTAATAGGTGTGTGTGTTTTGCATTCATATGCATTCACTGTGGTGTACACATTTAGCCTGCCACATTAGATATACATATCTTTACGGTTTCTTTACACATCAAGCATAGCGATAGTTCAGGCAGGCCATGACGTCACGCCCGGCCACGCATAATCTCAATCGTAAAATGATCGCAATCATCGTATTGCCAGCTGATCTCAGTGACCAGACTGCTCAGATGATCACAGCAAAGCTTACCATTGGCCAAACTAGTCAGGGCGCTTTAACGTCCTTAGCCTACACCAAATTATTGGCGCTTCCACTGCGAGCATTTTTGCAACCCACCACCACATTTAATGCTCTGTTCTGTATCCTATGGGGGGTCTTTTTGCTGCTCTCCCTGTCTCGGGCTTTCCATGCATGCACATGGAAGGGCAGGGACCTCCCAGAACAGAGCCATACCTCCAAATACAAATGCCTGGATGCAAATCTAATACTTATTTTGAGTATAGAGGCCCTGACTGAAATGATATGAATGTCTCTCTCCGCTGTCGTGTTTGCACACTCATCGTCTGACATCTCTCCTTTCTTTTCTCCTGTGCACATGGTCAGTGGTTGACGAGGTTCAAGGTAAGGATGCTTGTGTCCTTGTGTGTCTGCTAATGTAAACAAGACGTATGTCATCAGCCTCATTCAGAATGAGTATCTGAACATGCAGTTACACTTCACACTGTTTACTTCACATCATCCTATAAGTATGTGTGATCTGATATTTGATATCATTCAGTGCTTGTTGAAACATTCCTAATGATATCTTGATAATGAGCTTATGTGGCGTAAATGTTAGTTAACTTAACAGTAGGAAACATTTACAACAAACTCCTATTCATTTCATACCAAAAGACATATGCAGACATCTGTCATCTTTTGTGCGCCAGGTAAATGGCCTGGAGGATGCCAGATCTAACCCCCCGACTCAGAAACCCCCCAGCCCCCCAAAGACAAGCAAGGGGTGGGTGCACACACACACACACACACACACACACACACACAATTGACTGATTGATTGATTGATTGAGTGATTGATTGATTGATATACTGTATTTTATTATTGTTGAGAGAGAGAGAGAGAGAAAGAGCGAGAGAGAGAGAGAGAGAGAGAGAGAGAGAGAGAGAGAGACATCTGGGTGACCTAGATTTTAGGATGAGTCAATATAACAAGGTTTCATAACACATGATGTAAGTCCTTTGTATACAGTGTGCGTGTGCGTGTGTGTGTGGTCATCTCCCTGGGTTAAAGCTGTAAGATGTCAGGACAGTCATCCAACAAGCTAATACCAAACAACACAGGAGAAGAGGGTTGGGTACATTAATGTGTGTGTGTGTGTGTGTGTGTGTGTGTGTGTGTGTGCATAACCAGGTTGGCTGACTCTCTGGTGCCAGGTGGCTTCAGCGACACCTACAGTAGTTCTGCTGTTGGCTCCCTTCCATTCCCTGCCTTGCCAGGAACAAACAAACACACACACACACACACAGACGCTGTGTTATGACGCATGCACAATGTGAGATGCTGGTGTCTCTACACACCCTCTCCACTGGGCATCGTTCACCAGCCAGCCTCACTGCTGTGTCCAAACAGATACCAAAAATACATGTATTCAAAGGTACAGTGCCATCCACGACTGGGCTCTATTACCCAGAGAAGCACAAATGGCCTGTGCACAAAAAAATGCATGGGACTGTAGGTGGATGTGTAGAGAACGGTGTGAGCCTTGTGGCTCTGCACGAGGAGGAGAAGGGTGGAGCACAAGCCAATCAGCGAACAGAGGTGCGTTCAGAATCGGCAACAACATATTCAAACAGTTTTGCGTTTGCATTGTGTTCGCCGCAAACGTTTGCAAACACAAAGCAAGCGGTCTGAGGAGGTAGAAGGCGAACGCATGCGGAATAATCGAATATCAAATATGTTTGGAATGTTTACGCAAAACGTTCAAAATTCAAGTTCAAAGCAAACATGCTCGCCACGGACGTTCTCCACCGTTTGCCAATTGTGAACGCACCTCAGGTGTGGTAGGGGCAAACTTTCTCAAGCGTGTCGAACCAAAACAACGTTTTGGTAACGCTGGTCACTTCAAATCAAGTGGTCAAGTACAGTTTGGCATCGTGTCATAGCCTACTATTGGAACGTATCAGAGCAGAAGGACCTTAGCATTGGGTCAGCACCCTGCTGCAGTCAACATGACATGCCCTTCTGTTCTGCTGGCACACAAAAGCACACCTCCGAGACTAAATATAATAAGGCACTGTGGGTGTACGTCCGTGTGGGTTTCCTTCTACACATTCTCTTGTGATTGCACTAAATGATTTTAGTCCAAAACTCTCTGGTGTTTACTTTGCATGGTGGCAGAGTTGGATGGTGTAGGCTTGTAATATCACCATCAAACTTTATCGGTGACACGTCAGTGAGTTGATTGCCTGTCCACTAATGTGAATCTTGATTTCATTTTTAAGGCTGCTGTACTCTATGTGAGTTTGTAGCCACATAGAAAAACACAAGCATTCACGTGAATGCGCCTATATATCTGTGTATCTGAAACATTAAGCCTTTCTACAGGAGCTTCATGCCGTCTCATCCCATCCCTTCTGCATGTGCAGGAAGTGCTCCCCCTGCAGGACACTGGAACCAGTGCACCCTCCAGTGGTACCTAACGACTATGTCCCTAGTCCCACCAGGAACCACACGGGTGCTGGCCAGCTGTGCAGTCCTGTGCGCACTGCCACCCTGGCCCAGAGACCAAGGACACACAGGTGCTGCCATACTGGCTGCTCTGCTCTGATATGTTGTCTTATTATTATCTATTTGTTTACACATAAACAAGCATCCTGTATAATGTATATATATATATATAATATCACAAAACATTATAAACGACCCTATCTCAGTCTTCCACATTGCTCTATTATCATCTTCTTTCAGTTCTCATCTATCACATCCTGTGCTCGTCCCATCACATCTCTCCCACTGATTGTTCTAAAACATCTCTGCTGTGAACGCGTCCGACGTTAACGCTGAATTCATTCATTTTGCTATTCTCCACAGCCAACTGTCACTGTGTCACTTTTTATCTGTCTGTCTGTCTGTCTGTCTGTCTCTCTCTCCAAGTTGTTCTCCATCTTGTTCCACCCTGGCAAGATGGGCATGTTGCCACGACTTCAGTTAAATACACCAATGTGTGTGTTTGTGTGTCTAGTGGCAGCAGTGGGACCAGTGTTCCCAGTAGCACCAGCAGGGGCAGTAGCAGGGAGAACAGTGGTAATGGCAGTGTGGGCGTTCCCATCGCCGTGCCAACGCCAGCCCCGCCCACCACTTTTCCAGGTAAACAAACTAACTCGTAACATTCCAGGGATCTCCCTGAGGTGCGTTCTGAGGCGAACGTTCGTGGCGTTTGCTTTGAACGTAAAATTTTAACATTTTGTCTAAACATTCTAAATTATCCAAAAAGTTTTAAAAATTGTAAATTGTTAGATTTAAGCTGTCACACTTAGTCCAGTGTACATGTGTGTTCGCAAAGAAATACCTCCTCAGACGCAAACGTTTGTGGCGAACTCAAAGCAAACGTTTGCCACTGTCCGAATTTGAACGCGCCTCAGGTCTTGCCTCAGTGTGAAGGGGGTGTTTACATGTCTTACCATGTAGCACACTTGTATTTTAGCTGCAAAATTAACATAATGATCCAGCCCTCTTATGCTTCCTTGTTGATATTGTGACTGGGCGCACAGGAGCAGATAGCTGTTCTAGCTCCTCCCCTCAGTCCCCCACAGCCTTAAACCAAGCGCCACCTCCACACAGCCCCTCCCCTCCTCAAATCACTGCCAAACCAAACAAATCTGACCCCGCCCCCGACATAACCGATGTCCAATCACCTGTGGAGTCCATCCCAGACTGTTCGCTTCCCCCGGCGCCTCCTTCTCCTCCTGCTCCCCCACTCAGCTCCAGGTCTCCTGCTGAAGACCCCTGCCCCTCCCCCCTCTGCTCCTCTTCCTCCTTCTCCTCCTCTGTTGCTGAAGGTTAGTGCCCCCACCCCTCACCCTGCATTTGGCAGATAAAAAATATATATATAGAGTGTACTGCATATACTGAGGTTTTTTTAACTTCCAAACTGCATCATTCTTTTGCTAATAATGTCTTTACCTGAATTTGTCATACAAAGGCGAACGTTTCGCGAACATATTCAAAATGTTTTTCGTTTGCGTTGAGTTTGCGTTTGAGCATTTTGCAAACACATGCAAACGTTCTGAGAAGGTAGGCCTACAGTATTTCTCAGAAAACACATGTGTTCAAGGTTTAGGCTAAAGTACAGAATAGACTTTTCTGACCTGTCAATCACGCATCAATAATAACCAATCACATTACCGTATTTACCTTTGCAACGCCTGATGTCCCACAAACGAAGCAGTTATTAGTCAGACTACTACGCCATGGGGTAGATTAATATTTAGCATCGGTTTTCACAGGGCAATATAAAGCTGAATAAGTACATGGGCACCATTATAAAGGTGTTATTAGATGTGCTTCTGGAACGTGTAGCGTTTCGAATGACCGAGGCAACAACGAGGGAGTAAGAAGTAACAAAAAAGGTTTAATATAACTGAACATACAAAACACAACGGCAAAAAAGCAAAATAACCCGCAAGGGTTACGAGCAACAACATACATTATATACACGCAGACAGCAATCATCAACATATGAGGTGTGGGAGTCCCTGATTGTCACCTGTCTCAGATCAGCTGTCAATACTCCGGGGAGCGCGTGCGAGAGCGCGCAGGAGCGGCGGGCACTGCCCCGCCCCGGGACTGCGGCGTGACAGAACGTGCAATTCCAACGAGATATCATGCCAGAGGCAGACAATAGTTAGTACAGCAGGGAGCTTGTCCTATTTTCAAACCAGAAAACACAGTTGGCTAAACTAATGTAACGGTGGATTAAAAGCTTGTGGGAGGCGACTGAATTTAACGTGAACAACATAAACAACCACACACTGTTAAAGATAGGCTACATTAATATAGTGCAAAATAGGCTTTCGCCGTTACTGTATATGTAGGGGAGAGTGGGGACGAATGAAACACTATTCAGATTAACTTAATTTTAAAAGATGATGTTGTGATTAACAACTCATATGTGTGCTCTATAAATACCAGGTGCTATTTTGTTAAAATGGCTTCAGTATAATTTTACTTTAAATGCAACTTTAAATATCTTTGTTCCATTCGTCCACCGTCAGTAGGGACAAATGAAACACGGGAGGGACGGATGAAACACTACAGTATAACCTTGATTAATTTGTTTATACTATTCTTGTTTTTACCGATAATGTCTGAAAATATATCTCTTAGGGCGCATTCACACCTGGTCCGTTTGCTGGTCCGAACCAGACCGGACTCGAGTGCGATTAGCCCCCCTCCCCCTTCCCCCGGCTGGTCTGCGTTCACATTACATTCATGGCTGCGAACCCGGGTCCGTTTACATCAACATCACACCGAACGTTTGTCTAATGTCGCCAGGCAACAACCATAGTTATATGGCAACAACACTGAAAAGAGTAGGGAAAATCTAAATAGAGCGTAACACATTTGCTTTAATATTAATATTTTTGTTTATTTGAAGTCAGTATCAACACATATAATAGTGTAAGGCCTAATGCAAAGTGAGTTTTTAGCTTTGCTCTGAGCAGAGCACCGGCGTTGCCTAGCACACCGAAGGTGCACGAACAGTGCGATTACCTGCAATTTTGTTTCTTCACAAAAAAATTATTTTGTGTCGCACGCGAGAGAGCTACGTCGTCATAGCAAAACTATATAGCCAGCCGACGTTACAGTAGCTCCTGGTAGTCATACAGCCGTCTTCAGGGTTATACATTCTTCCCGGGGGTTGGACAATTTATATCACATTGTAGAAATTGATTTGCCGGTGAGTTTGTTTTAGGAAATAATTGTATTGTAAAAAGAAGACGTCCTTTGTTGACCACAGTGTAGGCTACCTTGCCCACGATCATGTCATACAACCGCTTTAACAAACTGATAAAACAAACTGTCAGTCATCACCAGCAGCAGTGTTTACTTCCTGTTTTTAGCGCACCCGAGATCGGATAGCGTTCACACCACAGCGAACCGCACTGGAGTTCGGATTAACCGTACCCGAGACCTCTGCTTTCTGGAGGACCCGGGTCCGGTCCCGGGTGCGCACCCGAGTTCGGAGGAGAGAATCAAGATCAATGCATTACTACACATTTTCTTCAAATGATATTGTGTTATTTACAGTTAAATATTATTATTATTAATAGCCTATAAAATGTTTTTGCTGCACATTTGAAGCATTCTTATAATAGACGTAATTAAATGCCTTTAAGCTAGGATACATCAGGGACAATCAGACCTCTGACTGTCATTCTCACTCTAGTTCTAATTCACTATGACATGTTTTAATGAATGCCGTTTTAATGTAACACACGCAGTATGACCACATTAGCTGCAGATCTTAAGAAATGCTTGTTGTTAGTCTATAGAGGGACGAATGATACAACTGTTTCATTTGTCCCGACAGTCACTCCTGACAGTTAAACCTCAATTGCTTCTATACTGATAAACTCTGACCTATCAAACTTCAGGATGTGTTAAAGAACAGAATAGCTGTCAAATGATTATTACAGTGACACATCCACATGATAATTTGCATATACTGTATGATCATGGTTGCATACTGCATGTACTGACAGAGTTTGACAGATCACACGTTTGTGGGATCAGAGAAAATTGCCGTGTTTCATTTATCCCCGCTCTCCCTACCGCTCTTGTAAATTAAATTCCTGCCACGGCCAAAATAGCATTTACAGCCAGTGTTGGATCACATGTTGAGAATATGGTACAGTATATCCTTGACTAAAGAAGTAGTGAGACATGGAAGCCTAATTTGGCAAGAAGCACACTGCAATAATATTAGGAACGAGAGAGAATATCATAGAATGTTCGCAACCGTAACCAAACGGGGTGGGTCTTACAGCCCCAGTCGGAAATGGCTATTCAACTGGAAGGAGTACTGTAAAACTGCAACAAATACAAATAAATACTGTTACATTGTGTCTGTAGGGCCTATACATATGCATGGATTTATAGACAATAATACAAGGCATTATTACCATCTGAAACCAACAGAGTAAACCATCATCACTTTAGTGTGTTATTTTAGTTAAATTAGTTTGATTTACGTATAAAAAAAATAACAATATGCTATGCAATAAAAAACGTAAGAGCCAAATATACAATATTCCTAGCTCTACAGAAGTAGAGAGACAGACACATTGCTGTGTCATGCTGCTCACTGAGTAGTGTGTATGTGAGGCCAACAACCAACTCTAGAACCAACTGACGAGTCAACTGCCATTTTACAGGAGCCTTTAACAGTCAAACTAAAACAATTCTCTGCATTCTAATACAAACATTTGTCTAACTACTAAATGGCAGCACTATTTCTATTATTATTTTTACTACTACTACTAATACTAATACTGCTGCTAAAGTACTTATTGTTGTTACATAATTCTGGTGCATCTCACCTCAACCCCATGCGCTGGCCAGGTGGTTTGGTCTCACAGTTCTACAGTATGAACAGGCCTCAACCAAGACAGCATCCTGCTCAGGTTGGGGGGTCCCTGCCCTATCGCCGGCCCCCCTGTGTGACTGGACAGCCTGCCTCACCACAGAATCAAGCGAACGATGGACCATGTTACAACAGCAGCCCAGGTAGAGTCAGTAATGTACATTTTTTTCAAATGACGCAAATTTATTTATTCTTTCTAGCTAGCTCTCATGTTCCTGTCTTTAAAACAAATGAATGTAAGTCTAATGTATCCAGTACATAAATATTAGGCTATTATATTTTGTCATTTTTGAACCTCAGGTGTTTTGCTCTGTTATGAGTAACTGTAGTTTCACAGGAGCTCCTTTTGTCAGATTAATAAAAAGCTGTCAGATGTATTACAAAAATAACAGTCTTCATCTATCTATCTCAGTCTCTCTTTCTCTGTGTGTGTGTGTGTGTGCGTGCACAGTCTCTTCTCCTCCCGCTCACCAGGTTTCACCCCAGCTTCCTCTCATGGGTTTTGTGGCTCGCGTCCAGGAGTCTAGTGAGTATGCGTGTGTGCCTGTGTGTGTGTGTGTTGCACTGCATTTAAAAGACAGGCATGTACAGTACATCCAATACATGTCTGTATTACATGCACATCCATTCATGCCATTGTGTGCCTGTCTTGATCTCCTCCTCTGCCGTCACAGACACACCCCTTCCTCCTCCAGCTGTGAAGAGCCAATCAGAGCTGGGAGGAGCCCATCTTGCTGCTCAGCTACTGGAGAATGGACAGGAAGAGGCGGGGTCAGCAATAGTAGAATACAGTGACCATTACGCAGAGGAAGCCCCCCCGTGGGCTCCCAATACCTACCTGGAGAAAGGTTTAGACCAGTCATTATTAATTAGCTTGATTTAATCACACGATTAGATTACACATTAAACATTTAACTGAAAATGGTGCAGAGTAAGAAGATTTAACTAAATTTGAATAAACTTGTTACATCTAATAGGCCTATTTCACACTTCGGCATTATTGTTTCCGGGATTGTCCGTTTTCAACGCACTTCTGGCCAGCGGACATTCCAATACAAACACTGCGCCGCATCTTACCAACGCAGCACCAAGACAGAAAAAACACTACCTTCACTTGAATTATTTTGATAATTGAATGGTTAACTAAAACAGTAGGCTATGTGTGTGGCAGCTGTTGCTGTTCGCAATTGGGCACATATTAATCCAGAGTTCGTGATACAGCTATCAAGCTGAATTATCTGACAGGGAAATTAGTTGCTAGGAACATCCCTAATGTAAACTAAACGTCTTTTATAGTTTCGGCAAAAACGACGATGTTGTTCCAGCGACTAATTTCCCTGTCAGTTAATTCATTTTAAGTATACTAGTCGACTAGTCTAAAAATACGAAAACACTTAGAAAACGCAAGCCAATAAGAAAGACTTATCATTAAATTAGCCATCGCAAGAGAAAATCCTAAATGGTACTGGTAGCTACTAGTGGTAGTGATGATTACTGTAATATCTTCTCTGCCAGTGCTGATTGGTTCGTCTTGTGGTCTAGTGGTCGAAACATTTTATGACAAGTTCCACCTGCTGTGGGGCACAGGAGCATGTGATCATCTAGGTTACCTAGCTAAATACTTCGGTCCATTTTTACCGTATAAATGACGCCGCTGCCACTGTGTATTGTTTGTTATAATGGTATATTTAGGAAAACGCATTGTAGCCTACCGGTCAATCTGTAGGATAAATGGACTACAAGCCCTTTTAGACAGAAAGCGACAGCTGCACCGCTGAGAAAAATAAATTTAATTTAAATGATTACTGTAATATCCTCTCTGCCAGTGCTGATTGGTGTGTCATGTCCCTTTGGTGGTAGAAAATTATATATAATTTAAATGATTACTGTAATATCCTCTCTGCCAGTGCTGATTGGTGTGTCATTTCTCCCTCTAGTGGTAGAAAATGATATATCATTTAAATAATTACTGTAATATCCTCTCTGCCTGTGCTGATTGGTGTGTCATGTCTCCCTCTAGTGGTAGAAAATTAGATATCATTTAAATGATTACTGTAATATCCTCTCTGCCTGTGCTGATTGGTGTGTCTTGTCTCCCACTTTTGGTAGAAAATTAGATATAATTTAAATGATTACTGTAATATCCTCTCTGCCTGTGCTAATTGGTGTGTCATGTCTCCCTCTAGTGGTAGAAAATTAGATATAATTTAAATGATTACTGTAATATCCTCTCTGCCTGTGCTAATTGGTGTGTCATGTCTCC
>JAODUH010001501.1:0-12767 GCA_027564835.1 Typhlichthys subterraneus | reverse complement strand
GGTGGAAGGGGGGCCTGGGGGGTGGGGTGGGGGGGGGTGGGGGGGTTTGATGATGAGGGCAAGTGGGGCAGCACACAGAAGATTAGCTAATGATATTAGCCAGCGTAGACCTTCAGGTAAAGCCCCGTGGTCACAATCAGTGGAGGCAGACACACACACGCGCACGCGCACACGCACACACACACACGCATGCACACACGCACACATACACACGCACACACACATACACACACGCACACGCACACACACGCACACACACACACGCATGCACACACGCACGCACACACACACACACACACACACACTAACACAACATCCAGGTACCAGGTATGCACTTCCACACAAAAATGCAGCCACACACAAATAAAATGCATAATCAGAATACTGCACACGCATGCACACACGCACACACACACACACACACACACACACTAACACAACATCCAGGTACCAGGTATGCACTTCCACACAAAAACGCGTGCATACAGTATGACCACACACTCGGGCACTACTCAGCATCCATCCCCTAAGCCAGCCTGGCATCACTGCAGGACCCTGACCCCCCCCACCACCGTCTTGAAGATCCACCTATTTAGCCATTACCGCCGCTCATGAGCCTCTGCTGCCCTCGGCCCCGCTGTGAGAGCAGACGAACTAACATGTTTGCTCTGCGGGAAACACCCACTCTGTCAGTCAACGGGAGGGAGGCTGGTTTTGGGGGCGGGGGGGGCGGGCGACTGATTCACTACAAGAGCCTGCTGACACGCATACATACAGTAGACGCACACACACACACACACACACCTCAAAGTAGGGGGGCAGGGGAGATTGAAACAACAAGCTGATGAACCGCTTTCTCCGGCAGTTAGGCTGCCAGGCCGGCACCGAGCGGCAAGGTGGCTCTATCGGTGGTCGGCGAAGGATATTAATGCCTTAACAAAACCAAGCTGATTTCAAGCATATTTAGTCATTAGGATACTTAGCAGAGCACCTGGTGTTGTTTAGGACGATAATCAATCACAAGCGATCCCACGTCCTGTCTGTCTGTCTGTCTGTGCTGACTCACTGGAACATGGCTGTTTCTCCGTGCGGTTCGCAGGATCAGGCCGCTGTCCAACTGTTTGAAAGTTTGTGAGGTGCTTTCTTCAGAACTCCCACTATGGGGAACGCGGCTTTTTAGGAAAACGTTGAAATCCCTATTATGAGAATACGTGATGATACGTGATGATGGAATGTTGCACTTTTTAAAGACGAGCGCAGTGTTTTATACGCCAAATTTTTAATTTACAAAAAAAATAAAAATCTATTAGGACTTCACACGTAGAGCATATAAGTTTTTTATAAGTTCTTTTAGTTACACTGGACACCTAAAATATGACCATATGGAAACCTCTCTCACTCTCTCTGTGCCTCGCTCGTCTGTTTCCAGGCATGTTTAGAATACAAGCCTGTATTCTGTGCTCAGCTTGGTGTGTTTTGGTTGGCACACACGTGTTGTGTGTGCGTGCGTGCGTTTTGTGCAGGATCGATCAGCTTTCCCACACATCCCGTGTGATCCTTGAACCAGTTACAGCAGTTGCTACTGCATGCATGTGTCCCCACGAAGCCTTCCCTGGCAGTTAATGGCTTCAACAGAGCTGTCCCAGGCTCGTCCCCGCTGGACGCAGTAAACACACCGTTATGGAACCCTGTCGGCGAGCCGTCGTTTCATCTCCCTCGCCGGCTCCTCCGAGAGCTGTGGCTGTGATCACCGCTTATAATTATGTACGCCACCTGGCCGCCTTGTGACATAGTGATGAATTACTAGACCTTTCAGTTGCATCTCTCGCACTTTCACTCAGTCCCTGAGTCTCCAGCTCTGAAAAAA
Organism: Typhlichthys subterraneus; assembly: GCA_027564835.1. Taxonomy (NCBI): domain Eukaryota; kingdom Metazoa; phylum Chordata; class Actinopteri; order Percopsiformes; family Amblyopsidae; genus Typhlichthys; species Typhlichthys subterraneus. The sequence continues at coordinate 10,900 of JAODUH010001501.1, read as the reverse complement.
TCTCCTCCCCTTTTTCTCCTGCCTTTCATTATTTCACCATTCCCGCCTCTCAACTTTGCTCCCTGTCTCACTTCTATCTCCGTGTACGCACGCACGCACGCACGCACGCACGCACGCACGCACGCACGCACGCACGCACGCGCGTAACTGTCCAAGTACACTTTGCTGAAGCAATAGAGGAGGTTACAATCACCAGTTTTCAGAACCATGTAGGCTCTGTGGCCAAGCGACGGAGATTGAGAGAGATTTGTTTGAATAGCCTCCGCTGGCTTGTCAGCCTGTGTCTGCTGTTTTATACGACCTTCCTTATTATAATGCTACTTATCTTATCCAAAAGGCCATCGGGCCAGACTATTAATTTAGGTGCTGTGTCCCTGGAAAGGATGGATAACTTCTTCCACCCATCGTCCCCCCCCCCCCCCACCCCATCTGCAGAAGATTAAACCAGGACCAGCTCCACTCCTCTCCCTCTCCCTCTCCCTCTCTCTCTCTCTCTCTCTCTCTCTCTCTTTCTCTCTTTCTGTCTACCCCAGTGAAAAATTACCTTTTAAGTCTTCCTCCTTAATCGTGCCAGCCACAGAGCAATCAGACAGGAAATAATGGCCGGGCGTCTGTCTGCCTGTCTGTCTGTGCAGGTCCGTAGTACAATGCCTCGAGCTTAGATTTGTGTAAAGTGTGTGTGTGTGTGTGGGGACTTTACATGAATGATTCCTTGTAACTGTCATCTCACTGGAAGTACAGGTAGCGTTAAACTATCACTGCATCGAGTTTTAGTGAAAATACATTCATAAATGTTCTGCCGCTTCAGAGTGCCTCCGCGCAGCTCAACTCAATTTTCCTCTGCTCCACTCTCCACTGTCACATCCCAGCAGTCCTCATTCTTCATCTGGGCTCTGTCCTTCACTCTGTTTTGTATTGTTTTGTGTAACGTCTGCCCTGACCTTAGGAATACTATTGCATGATTATAATCATTCTGAAACAAATGCCAGAAGTGGATTTTATTGCTTTGAGCTCAGGATGCATTTTATTGCCCCTGCACAAACCTCCTCTCCTCTCCTCTCCTCTCCTCTCCTCTCCTCTCCTCTCCTCTCCTCTCCGCGCCTTCCTCTCTTCCTTGTGACGCACAAACCCGTCTGAGTCTTGAGTCGACGTTTCCCTCCATTCACATGCCGTTTGATTCGGCGTGAATTAATTGCTCCTCATATGCGAGCAGACACATGATTATTCTCAATCCTGATAATGGTGTGTGTGCGTCTGCTCGGCCGCGTTGAATATGCTGCCAATTTGCTTACGGCACATCTGCCAAATGATTGGTGTTTACACGCCACATCCCCGGTGGAGTGTTTGTCACAACGCCACTTTCTACATCTCAATAACACACACACGCACACGCACACACACATGCACACACACACACACACACGGTACCTCCTACTGTATTGTACAACAAAATAGACACATGAAGTACTGGCCAAGTCTCTGCCATGTTGTATTGCTGTTCTGATTGTGCCTTTGATGATTAGGCGGTTATATTTTTGCATATCCAGCCCCTTTCCAAAACAGTTTACCCGCCCCGCCCAGCCCTACCCCTCTCCTCTCCTCCTCTCCTCTCCTCTCCTCTCCGCTCCTGTGCTTCACCCCCCCCCCCCCACCTCCCTAACACAGCGTTCTCTCTCTGCTGTCCCATTAATCACCCCTCTCTAATTAACAGGCCCACTGTTCCCAGTCCTCCCAGTGCTCCCACTCCACACCTGGCCCAGCCATGCTGCCCAGCAGGCATGCAGCTCTGGCCAGCATGCTTGCACGCACGCACGCACACACATACACACATACACACACACACACACACACACACTCACACACACACACAACTTAGACTTAGCAACAGACCACAAAACAATTATACTGAATAGTATTGACGGAGCAAAGTGATTTACAGTAATACTGGTCAGGTTCACGTTGTATATTTATCATTATGATGTTATTATTATGGGGGTTGGGGTGTCTGTTTCCAAAAGTTACATCTCTTGTTTGTTTAGATTTTGGTAACTACCAATCATTAAAGATGAGGATAGTGATTTATATGGTGATAATGGAACAAACCATGGCATTATACCAGCAAGGGAAAGCTTTCTTAGCTATGACCAATGTCCATGGCCAATACAAACTGTGCACTTCTCCCTCCAACAAAGCATGAAACATTCGAACACATTCAAACTTAACAGTTAAGTGGGCATGTGCGGTGCCTGTTTACACGCTAAATTCTACCTGCATTACATTGTTTCTGGAAGTGCAATTGTGGCGTGCATTGTATCACAATTGTACTCTTTATTTGCTCAACATCTACATTTTGTCAAGGTAAGAAACATACTGTATGTCACTGTTTTGATAGACATACTATATACTAAAAATACTATATTATATATTTTTATATATATTTAAAAAAAACTGTTACATACTGTATAAGAATATTGAATTTAAGTATTGTTTAGATAATTAGGTCGTATTAGTTATTTCTACTGAATCCATCAACCTCGTAAACTCTTTCACAGCGCCACGCCATATTATACTATTGTCTTGCACATAGTTGCTTCCTGGAACTTGTTTACGTGGTTCCGTCCCTTCCCTGACCGCCATATAAGGCCTGTCCTCCTCCCATTCAGGGTGGCCCGTGACTGCAGCAATGCCATCTGCCCACCCAGCATGGCCACAGCCGCGCGCGCACACACACACACACACACACACACACACACACATGTGCACGCAGCTTGGCGGGGGACGCCTTCCAGCGCAGGATATATAGCCATATCCATGTTTCTGCCACCGGATCGCCATACTCCCCACGCGCAATCTGAACACACAGACACAGCCCTGTTGAGTCACACGCTTCATCTGTCTCCCAACAGGGGGAGCCGCAGAGCATCTGTCAGAGCGGCGGCAGTTGGAGACAAGCGAGCCTGCAGTTAGGAGATCTTTTCCTACACACTGCCGTGTCACAAACAAACATGCGAAATATGACCACAGGGGTGTGTGTGTGTGCTGCGCGCTCGCTTCAAATGAAATAAAATAAGAGGGAATCAAACCCAGCAATTACATGCTAATGCACATTTTTGAGGTAACTGTCTTTTGAAAACATTTGTTGCGGTAGCGTTTTTGCAGTTCCATTCTCTGTTAAACTGTTTCAGATGTTTTTAATGGCATCAGATATCAATGCATACAAAGTGAAAGACAGCATGGTGAGCCTTCCATTGTGGAAATGGGCTGCTCTGAATATGACATTAATTGGCCGGTCAACAGTGTATCTCACTCCATCACAAAAATGCGTTGAATTTTCTCCTTGATTTGTGTCCAGATTTGCCCTTGTGGTTGAAACCAGTATTGCAAAAGAGGCAGGCCCTGTGTGGCCGGGCCTTGCAGGGTGAAAGAGCAAAAGGGATGTTTGGTTATTTATTTATTTATCGCTATGCTACATCCCCTGTTGACACTGAACAAGAATGCAGCAATTAGCAAATGAGCTCTAGCTTCTACTCGTGCTCTGTTCAGCGCTGTGTCAGGGATGGCGGCGTGCGGTGGGTGGGATGGTGTGTGTGTGTGTGTGTGCGCGTGCGTGCATGCGTGCGTGTCTGCCAGGTGCGCGTGGGGGTCTGTAGTATATTTATTAGCGGCTGTCAGGGCGGTGACACTTTGATGAATGGTGCGGAGTAATCAGGGCTCGGCTGTGACAGGCTGCACTCACAGTCTTCTACCTGCCAAACGGCCCAATCACACACATGCACGCGCATGCACGCACAATAACACACCTAGACCCCATATATAAAGACAGAGATGCACGCACGCACGCAAACACACACACGCACACACACACACACATACACACAGATAATAATATACCTGTTTACATAAATGCTAAATGCTGCACACACATACAGGCGCGTCATCCCTACACTTAAACAGCTTTTACCAGAGGTCACCAACCGCTTAATTTTCTCCTCCTCCTACACTTTATGTCACTCTGCTGTCATACCAGACCCTCTCATCCCAGGCCCAGGGTTGGCCTTGTAATGTCTATAAATTTAACGTTTTAAGTAATGGAAAACCTTTTTCTGAATTTTTTTTATTTTTTTTGGGGATGCCTGGAAAGGATAAAGTGGGTCAAGACAGTTTGAGAGAAAGAGACTGAGTGAGAGACAGAGAGGGAATGGGAGAGGGAGATCTGGAGTTCCATTTTGCAGGGCTTTCTAGTTTTTTAATTGCTGGTGAGAGACAGGATCGCCTTAATTAGTCCCCATCTCTCTCCTGTTGTTCTACAAGGTCATATTTTTGTGACCTTTGACTAATTAACCAAACGCTGCCATCCTGCTAACTCATATGCGCTCTCATCAAAACATCACCATTAGGATTTAATTTGGCTGGTAACTTTAGTGTCTTATGTATGCTATTTTTTAAAAATGTGTATTACACAGAAAATGCCTTTGTCCATGACGCCGTGTGTATATTTAATAAAGCCTTTCCCTGTCTGTGTCAGTCCAATGTGTAAACAACTGTGAAAGACCCGTAATATAATTACTTTGGAAATGTACCACTATAAATATTATATTACAACTAAAACACAAAATGGAAATCATTACTTCTCGGCGAGCTCCTAATGCCTCCAAACCAGCAAGTAATGGGAGGTTGTAATCGAATGATTTCACTGAGGTTTGGGTTTCCAAACAGTTTTCCACCGATTCCATGGATCAACCACAGTCTGGCCCTTAAGGAAGGAGAGGAATGAGCAGAGCAGAGGGGAGAAGAGCAGAAAGGACTGGAAAACAGAAGGGGGTAGAGAGGATATGATAGAACAGAGGGAAGATGAGAAGTTCAGGGGTGTGTGTAGTAAATGTCCATTTTTTACAGGTCAAGGCTGTGTGTGTGGGGGACACACTTTATGGCCTCTCTGAGTACCTCCTGTAAAACTCCAATGAAAGCGGGTCTTGGGTCGATAGCGCTGGCCTTCTCCATCCACCAAGTGTTTAAAAGGGCATATCCCTCTCTCCCACTCTCCTCTTCTGGGTTTTCAGACTGGTTTCCGCTTACAGTGTGGGTGAGAGATGCATTTAGAGTCAATGAGATGAAAACATCCAGCTGCACTGAAACACTTTTAATGTTGATACCAACGTGTTTTGGCTGGACAGGCGTTCATTTCAGTTACAGGAAAGAGAGATGCATTACTAGGGAACAAGTCCTGTATATGTTGAAAGGGAAATTGTGTTTTATCTGACCCCAAAGAATAGACTGATAGATGATAGAACTGATATGATAGAACATTTAAATGCATTTTCTACGGCCAAACACACAAGGCCTCTGCCATGAATGCATTCAATTATGAGTGAATGAACGCTCCTGCTCCCCCCTTTTTACTGGATGATTCCCTAGGAGTGTGAGTGGACATTGACAAAGTAACACTTCTTCTCCCTGTCACACCAGTGGAAATCAATTGGGCAGTAATTGCAGTATTTAACCCCCTTCCCCAACCCCATCACCAGTCACACCTACCATTGCTTTCAGCCATAAAACTCAGAATGTATTTAATACACTTTACAATAGACGCTAGAGTAGACCCACAGTGTATTATAAATATCCTTTGCGTCCACTGCATGTGTTATTGTGTACACCAATGGGAGCATTGCGTTTTATCCATCAGCTTGGGTTGGCCAGAAAGTGCTGCTACATACTGCAAACGGAGTATAATTACCAGCATAAAGGGGAAGGTACAAGGCGACTGTGCACAATCCATTTAATTCCGATGGCCATCTGTGTATTTGTGTGATCTCTCTCTCTCTCTCTCTCTCTCTCTCTCTCTCCCTCCCTCCCTGTATGTATTTCTGTGTGAGACAGGCCAGTCAGATGGGTAATGAGTGACCTTCCTCCTTGGCATGATTCTACCGTCATACCCATATTAATCTTCCTGCATCATTCCCTCTCTAGACCCCGACAGATGGCCTCCAGGGTCCATACATGCACGCTCCTCCACACACACACACACACACACACACACACACAGGCATTGATGCATGAGCGCGGTGGCAATGATGAATGGAGATGTTCTTAAGATCTGTTTAATAAGTGTTGGAGAGTGCCTCGATGAGAGCCACAGGGAAACGGAACGCATATACATACCTGCAAATGCAGACGTGCTCACCGGGGCCCGAATTACAACTCATTTGACTTCACTTACCTCTCACCTAGAGATGTTAAGATAAGGGCGGGCGGCTTGTATGTAGACTGAGGAGGATGAGGAGGGCAGGTGTACTGTATGTGTATATAAATAGAGAGAGGACGTTTATTTTGACATTTGACCCTGATATACTCCGTGTGCATTGGCTATTACCTATGTCGTCTACACAGTACAGTATACCACCTGTAGATTGTGTGTGTGTTACAGCCATGTCGGAGTTGGCAGGTCGAGCTCCGGGTGTCGGAGGTGCGAGCGCACACAGTCAACCTGACACGCTGTTGAAGTCTTGCTACAGCATGGAGGAGCTGACACCTCCAGCAGCGCGCTAACGTCTACGTACGCACAGGAAGAACACAGTGGCGTCAACGATAATAACTGCTGGCGACACCTCTCTGTCATTGTTACCTGCGCGCTGCGCTTCTCTTGTTAACCATGCGGGGGTCTCTCTCCCTGTGTACATCTGCTTTGACCTCAGCTTTACGTCCCATAAAAATTAAAAAAAGAAGAAGAATAAAAAGATGACCATCTCTCTGTTAGGAAGCCGGTCATGCTAGCTTGGGTTCTGTGTTGCCTGACAGCTGCTACAGCTTGCCCCCCCTTCCCTCTCTCTCCGCTAAACCCTCCCCTCCCGTCTCTTTTAAACACACGACCTCATTTCTAAACTATCTATCATGCTGGCGGGGCCAGTGGGGCCTTTAAACTGTGGGATTGGCACTTTCTCAGCTGCTGAGCTGGAAAAGGCCTGGTTGCAGACGGAGTTACGAGCGGCGGGGCCGTCCTGCCGCAGTCAGGAAGAAGTTGGGAGGCAGCCTGTCGAAAACAGGTGTACAGACGGTATACCTTTGCCCTCTGTGTGCGGTGCGTGCGTGTGTGTGTGTGTGTGCGTGGCCTTAGTTTCTGTTATTTTTGTGTGTTGTTGAGACACTGCTTCACGCAAATGTTTTCCCAACTAGTTTAGAGGACATATTTGTGATGATGGAAGAGGTTTTGTTGAGACTGGGAGAGAGAGAGAGAGGGGGGGGGGGATGGAGAGAGAGACTTCAGCTGGGACCATCTGTCTGCCACAGGTTGACAAACTCTGCTACACTTGAGAGTGAGAGGTGTCTAAGCGGGGCGACTGTCGGCGGCGGCGTTTGAGCGTGTGTGTGTGTGTGTGCATGTGCGTGCATGTCAAGATGCCACGTTTGAGAACCATGAAGAAATAACAATGCCGTGCTGTCAGCGGGTCTCGTCCCCGGCTGGGGGGTTGGAAGTGATCACGAGGTGCGATGTACTCAGACGAGCAGAGAACATGCGGTAACGCCTTATAGCAAAGCACGCGTGCACACACACACACCCACACATGCACACACAGTACAGAGTACATTCACATACATACATACAAACCCCCTGGTATTAAATAATGTAACAATGTAACAGCGGTGGCACTATCCCAAAAGAAAGGGCATGGATGGGAAGGGAAGGGAATGACAAAAAAAAAAGTCTAATCACAAGTCCGCTTACATGCACACACACACCCACACACACCCCACCCCCACGCACAGACACACACAGTCTCACACGCCTCCCTATGTTAAAAGCTCATGTGTCGGTAATAGGTTGACAGATGAGGTCTGTTTCTCGCCCCCCTCATCTTTCCTCATCACATCCACATCATCTTTCCTCACCCGACACCACCCCCAAGCTCACCCCAGCTCTTCCCCCCTCCCCCCCCGCCCCTCCCACCACCGCTCCGCCAACACGTACGCTCCCTGGGTTTTCTGTCAGCCGCACGGTCACACCATCGCCTCATCGTCGCAGACAGAGGTGTGAGGGGATGCAGCAATATGGCCAGGAAGAAAACGTGCACGCACACGCACACGCTCGCACACACACAGCACACACTCAACAGTTGGGAGTCTCTGCTGTTTGGCCTGTTCCTGCTATGCGGCTATGTTGACAGCAGAAACAAAGACTTTCGACTGTTCAGTAAACTATCCAGCTACTTGCCAAGGTAGAGGGATATTGGATTTATCCTGTTATTTCATATATCAATGCGTTTTTTTCCTTCACAGTGCACGTGCCACACTGACAGTAGAGCGGACGAGAGACTGGAATTGAATCTCGCAGATCAATTTAATTTAAACAGTTCTGTTGCTCTTATACAAGACATAGCCTAATGTACCATACATCATAAAGTGTGCACAGAGTTCAAGACTTGTGAGGTAAAGCTTATGTGAAAAGATATAAAATATAAAATTGTCTAATAGTTTTTACTGTGCTAACCATCGGCTCAGGATATTAAATAATATTTTAATTACTAAATGCATTTTTCTTTCTCCATCCAGTGATTAGTGTGTCATGCATACGGAGAGGTTACGTTATGTTTGGGCTGACAGATTGCTGGTCTGTTTTGATCTGGCAGTAGAGGGCGCTCTGCACTCAGCAGTATAATGCAGTATTGTGTGTGTGTGTGTGTGTGTCTGCCCGTGTGTGTTTAGTTAATTTCCCAGTGCTGTGGTTGTTTTCTTGTGCTCTAATTACACCAAGGTGCACTGCTATGCTTGTTCCTTCTGCTCATTTGCCCCATTATCTCTTGTGCAGTGTCCTCTAAGACTCAGTTAACATAGGGTAAGTGATTGTTTGGCATGAGCAGAGTATGTATTACCTTTAATAGTGCAGCAATAAAGGGGAAAAAACAGCCATTTGCTTGTTACCGATACATTTAATGCATGGAAGGGTTTGGTGGTGTTGTAAAATAACTTATAATTATATCTATTGTCATTTTTTTAAGTATTTTACATTCATATTTATAATTGTACCCCATCACATTATAAACTTTTTTTTTTTTTAACTTAAAGAATAAATGAATATATATTTATATCTTTATCCTGATCATTCTGATTGTCCCGAGAGGCCCAGAGAGATAATTTTTCACACTTCAATAAACCTGGCTGTGTTTTGATGACAGCACACCTGCATTGTGCCTTTATCACAGTGTATTAACTTACCCTTATGGTTGCCCAGACAATTGTGTTTACCTCAGACATGGTTAACTGATATTACTGCAAAACCGGTACTTCAAGTCAAATATGCGGTATAATTATTTACATTCAAATTGTAATAAAACTGAGTTGCTGAATCTTATGTCAATCCATCTCATGTGATTTCTGAAATACGGACCTTTATCATGCGCGGACTGTTATTTAATTGGTCAACATTTACATGTTTTAATTTCTCCAGTATGAGCTTGTATTGGGCCCAACAGCAGTCAGTATTCGCCTGTCTGTCAGCATCTGATGTACTGCAGCTGTGTGTGGCAGAGGCGGAGGTGTGATAAGAGCCTCGTAGACGCATGTTCAGATTGTCTTCAATTAGTCTAGTCCAGGAGCGATGAGGGGAACAATGGGATATAGATTGGCACTCTACAGCACGAGAGAGACGGTGAGAGGGAGAGCGTGCGAGGGAGAGGTTAATGACAGCCTATTCACTCGCAGGTAGTTTATCTCCCGCCTCTCTTTCTCCTTCTATCTCTGGGTATAATCAGTCTCATCTCTGCTCTCCCAGTAGTCATGGTAATTATTATAACAATTAGCTCCTTGCTTTTCTCTCCACCAATGGCGAGCTGTCCCATCGCTTCATGAGTCCGTGGAGTTCCCTGTCTCTCTTGAATGTGGACCGCTGCCCCCTCTCCTTTACTCACTGTATGTTGTCTCTCGTACAGTGTTATGCAATGCTACTCTGACGTTTTTAACCTGTGACCACACCCCCCTTTCCCACAAAATAAATAAATAAATAAATCAAGAAATAAAATGAAGTTGCTGTATGTAGCTTGCAGCATGTCACAAGCAATGAATCATACGCATATATTTATATATATAAAAACAAAACTTAAATATATGTAGCATTAGATTGTCTCAGTTTTTTCCTATTTGTGGAAATAGAAAGTGAGATTTCATCTCCTGTGTTTCGTCTATCTGCTTCTGTGTCTCGGCGTATGCCATAACCTTGACAGGCACTAAGTGATGTTTTTAATATTGTACTAATAGGAGGTAATGGACACCATCGGGTATTTGTGTATTATGAAAGATCATCACATATTAAACTATAATATGGTGGGAATGCATTTTACTTAGCATCCAATAAAGGCAGAATTAGAGCGTATAGATGTTTAATTGTGGTAAATTTGGTTTCTGACTCGGCGGTAGTTGAAAGGAGTGGGAAGGATGAGCTGTAAATATGTATTAAATCCGATCACAGAGTACACAAGGGGAACACAAAAGTAAAATAAAACAATCTGTTGTGTCTGTGTGTATTTGTGTACTGTAGCGCTGTATGTGTGTGTGTGTGTGCGCGCAACCACTGCTGAGGTGTGTAGACATGCCTGTTCGGTTGGGGCCTAAGCCGTCAATCACATGGGGGCTGGGGGTTGTGAAGGAGGGGGGTGGAGGGCATGCAGATACTACTAACTGTCAACAGACCACAGGAAAATGGATGCCCGAGAAAGCCATAACTATGATAAATGTACTCCTCAGAGTAGCCCCCTCCTCTCACTCTCCCTCTCCGTCTCACTAACGTGTTCAAATAGACATGCATGTAATTCACATAGTATTGTACCCCCCTCAAACACCCACCCAGCCAGCCACCTTATCCAGACCCCCTCTCTCTCTCTCGCTCGCTCTCTCTCAGACACCCCCCCGCTCT
>JAODUH010001500.1:0-12767 GCA_027564835.1 Typhlichthys subterraneus | reverse complement strand
TGCCTCCATTATTACTATACGCATCATGTGACCAAAGGATAAGTGTGTGTGTGTGTGTGTGTGTGTGTGTGTGTTATAGTAATGCAGCTAAACAAGGTGTGTGTGTGTGTGTGTGTTATAGTAATGCAGCTAAACAAGGTGTGTGTGTGTGTTATAGTAATGCAGCTAAACAAGGTGTGTGTGTGTGTGTGTTTGCGCGCGCGACCCACCAGAGAAGTAGGGGTCGTTGAACATGGTGTGGGAGACGTTGGTTCTGGTGCTGACCTCCGTGGGCAGGTGGAACACGTCTCTCCTCGTCATCGATTGGCTGCCGAACTGTGACATGGCGCCTGCATGGGGAAGACGTCGACCTTAGCAACAGTGCTCCACAACGTTAGCCACTTGTGCTTCAACCATCTCTAAATGCCGGCTTTTTCAGCGGCAATACAGCGATCGCAAATGTAAACTGGAAGAGCATAACATGCTGCCGCTTCAAAACCACTATGAATCACGGGTGAATTGCAAAGTCAGGAAAAGGATAGGATGATCTGCTGTACTAACAGCATCCTCATAGAGATGGTTAGCCTCCATGATGGACTGTATGCTAATAGCATCCTCATGGAGATAGTGTTAGCCTCCATGTACTGTATGCTAATAGCATCCTCATAGAGATAGTGTTAGCCTCCATGTACTGTATGCTAATAGCATCCTCATAGAGATGATGTTAGCCCACTAATTTTACTTATTTACAAGACGTGTAAACAGCCAGAACAAATTGTCTGTTTAACGTCCGACTTGGTCACTGGGTTACGTTGTCGTGCATGTCAATCAAAATACCTTGCTTGTCAAGTAGGCGGGTACTGACGCAGTTAGCCAGAGCTGTGTCCCAAACGTTACGTATGTAACGGATGTCTCAGAGAGACTAGCCCTGTGCTAACCAGCTGACTGCCGGCACACACGTGTGCCTACAGGTGTAGGCAGCCTCCTCACCTGCATCCTGCTGAGACTCGATGGTGATGATGCCCTCCCTCTCGGGGCCGAAGCCCTGCGTGGTCCTGGCCTGCACTTTGAACTTGTAGGGCACGTTCTCCGTCAAGTGCGGGACCGTCAGACTGGTCTCTGTGCTGTTGCCACTCACCTGGAACGACCGCACGTCGCCTGTAGGGGGCGATGTGAACACAAGAGCTTTTTGTAAATCAACAACCCATAAACCCACACCCCCTTGGGCAAGGGTAAGGAGTGGTACAGTTAAAGTGTAACTGCACCCTAAATGTGTCTTTAGAGCTGTAAACTACGTAATAGGATCAATGCTGGTGAAATATTGACAAAATTTGCGCTTGGTGCATTACCACCACCTACTGTCTACATGAGGTATTACAACATTTTGTGCGGTCCTGCCAAATATTCTTTGATTCAAACGCTCGTCTTCCCGCCTCACCTCCGCCATGCAGCTGCTCACAGGTGACCACATAGCCCAGGATGTCCCCGTTGGGCTTACGGGGCTTCTCCCAGCTCAGCTGCAGGGCCTCGGGGCTGAGGGCGGTGAAGACCAGCGGCCCCGGGGCGCTGGGCGTGCTCAGGGTGAAGGGAGAGCCTGGGGGTACACAGCGGGAACACAATAGCATGGTGATGGGGGTGATGAAGATGAGGATGATGGTGATTGAATGGTGGGAACACACAGTGTAGGACAACTTCTATAAGCTTGTTTAATAATGCAATGCTGCTTTAAATAATCACTAAATATTATATATATTATTTATATACACACATAAAACAAAAAGTTGAGACATTTTTGGTTTTTAGTAGATTATTTCTTTGTTGTAACAATGCTTCTTGGCAATAAATCATATACCATTGGAAAGCCTAATAATTTCGGTGCCACATTTGTAAGGAACATGCATTTGTTAGCAAATCCTTCCTTTCAGTGTGTCATGCTCTCTGAGGTAATTGTGATATTTCTTAAGTGCTGCAGGTTGTTCACACTTCACAGAGCTAAATAATAGTCAGAGAGGTCTCTGATAAACTTATGAAATCAAGAAAAGGCTAAATTAGTGGTGAATTGACAGCCATTTAATTGACAACAAAGATCGGTTTTCCATATCGGCCATAAAAAAGAAAAATCGGACTCCCACAGATTTCATACTTTGAGTGAAAATCGTCCAATTCCGAACTATGACTATCAAGAAAGGCTAAACGTAGTTGTGTAACCTACGTTTAGCCCTGATACTCCACAGAAAGGTAGGGTGTTGCCCTTATATTGTACCTGGCATGGGGCTGAGAGGGCTCTTGGGGTCCACGGCAGACTCTATGGTGATGACCCCCTCCCTCTCCGGACCCCAGCCCTCCTGGCTCTGGGCCTTCACCTTGAACAGGTACGACTGGTTGGGCAGGAGGTCCTGGACGATCACAGAGTTCGCCACAGAGCTGTCGACGTTAATGCGCTTCTCGTCACCTAGGCAACCGGAGACAGCGTGTGTTCAACGCCAGCCTGTCATTACAACACTAAGAAGGCTTAGAGAAACATGGGGCAGGGTGGTCTAGGTGGTCCATGTCTGTTCAGCCCTTAGAGATTGTCATGTGATTAATAAGGGCTATATAAATAAACTTAACTTGACTTGAAGGTTATGGGTTCGAGTCCCAGGTGTTGGCCTACCTTTGAACAACCTAGAGGAAGATGTATAACACCTACCTGCTCCTGGTTAACCTAATTGTAATCATTTTAAGTCGCCTTATATGAAAGCATCTGCTAAAATGACCTGACTGTAATCGACCAATCCCAAGCACTTTTCGCCCTGTCCTCCAATCACAGTTTGGCACAAGTTTGGAGTCCGACAGAAACTCCAGCTGTTTTCCTGTTGTAGCTATGCTGCTTTGTCCAACCTAGTTACAGTAACTAAGGGGAGCAGGGCTTGGGATCGGTCAATTGAAAAGCACTCTTGAATATTTATACCCAATTTCACAAGCAACTTTGAAAATATGCCATGAGTGTGTATGGAAAACAATATGTGACGTTAAAGACTGTGTGGTCATTAGTCAACCATAAAAAGTTCAAATAAAATGTATGAAAAGTTACCTTACGCAAATATGCAGATATTCCGGTCACGATAATCGACTTATCATGCAATATGGACATGACCTCAGAGTTCAATATTAATGCCTGTTGTATTTACATGCGTGTTGCTGACATACGAATGTTAGCCATGTTGTGCTGCTTCTGAACCATCGCCATGCTTGCTCACAGGCATGACGTCCACACACACACACACGCACACACACACACACACACACACACACATTTTATAAACAAGATTCTTGTGGAATGAATGTCTGACTATCAGAAACGTACCACACATTAACTGCTGACTGGACTCTAATCATTGTGTTTAGAGTTTAGAGTAAAAGAGTAGCATAAACACATTATTATGCTATTATTTTACCATTATATCGGTGGAATAAAATGCTCTTAAAATGACAATAATATAATTTAGCGCGATTATTTATGGGACAATATATTGGCCAACAAAAATAGCTATAGTCACAAGCCTATTATGCAGGTACCATAATAGCCCAAACCACAATTAAATAATCTGCTCAGCCCCCCCTCCCTCGACTGTATGCAATGTATTAAGATACAGATTAACATGTCTCAGCTCAGTTCAGTCATGTAGAACCATGACTATATTGACAGAGCCTACCTCTACGACAACACATTCAGGGGAGCCAGCAAACGTCCATACAGGAGCCTCGACTAGGCTGCGTGTAGCCAACACAGTGCTTGACAAGCGACATTACACAGCATCTTCTGCTTCTGGAAGCGAGGGAGGTGTCGTTCTTGGTTCACTCACCTCCGTTCAGCAGCTGGTAGAGGACACAGTAGCCCAGGATATCTCTCTCACAGTGGGGCTCCTGCCAGCTGACCTTGAGAGCCGTGGGGCCCAGGGCGGAGAACACAAGCCTAGTGGGGGTGTCTGGGACCCCAGAGCTGAGCCTGGTGTCTGGTGGAGGAGGGAGGGAGGGAGGGAGGGAGAGGGTATGGGTAAAAGAGGCCTTCGGCCCTGATCACACAATTTACAGATTACAGATTCGCAGATTAGACAGAGATTTGCTGCCTCGGCCGTGTGTGACCTTGATGAGCGGTGTGAAAGGTCTAAAAAACGCTGGAAATACGCAAAGCGTTGCGCAGGCCAAGAGCGCATGCCAGGCCATAGGGAGACAATGGTTGTGCTGATGCATTTCTAGCGACGTGTCTCTCTGTGATCTAAGAGAGATATGGGCAATGCACTGGCACTTCAGCAATTACCAAGTAGAGTCAGTTCCAGACATGTAAGGAAACAAGTAAATAAAATAAACAGTGTATAAAGGGCTAGGGTGTCAGATGTAGTCAGTAATTAAAATATTCTTAACTGGATTAAATACATTTAAAGTTTTCAAAGTATTCAAGTATCAATCAATTGTCCTGAAAATATTGTGGGGGCAAAGAAAAGCTTAACGCTGAGCTAAATTTGAGAGTATGTATTTAACAAATGTATTGTATGAAAAATGCGTTGCCACATTCATTCGCTAAACCAAATCTGTTTATGGAAAGCCGTTAAGCATTAAGATTAGACTAATCCTCCATAAAGTGATGTGGAAAAGGGCTTAGTGATGAAACTGCTGAACTGCCCGTGCTTACAGAGGGAAAGAACAATAACAAACTCAATCTCAACACGGGTGGGAGGGACAGCCCCTGCAGACACTGGCAGAAGAATGCTAGCCTGGAGTAACCAGGCCCACTCTGTGAACAGGGTCTGGCCACGCTCCATTGGGAAGTGATACCAGCCGTTGCCTCCTTCTGGCCATAGACGTACGGTTCATTTTTAAACTATTGAACAGCCTTTAACCAGTCGGCGTTGCTACAACTTTTCTGATCGCCTCATCTAGCTCTACCGCCATTTAGAAACACGCTTGACTTCGACGTCATCTCACTAACCCGTCCTGATTGGTCTGCCAGGAGGGTGGCTTTCATAGCTTTTCTCAAAGATGGATTTGAACACAGTGCTGTGCTAGCTCAGGCTGACGTCATCTTTGCAGTACCTCACTCTGCCTGTAAGGCCCCCAATGCCCCCTAATCCATTATAATGGGATAAATCCATGACTAATATATTATTAACTGATCGGTTGTAAGGAAATTCACCCCCCACACAGTTGTCATGAGGGGAGACCAGCTATAGAGATACACTATAGAGCTAAGTCGGACATTATAACATTGGAGTCTATGTGGATTGTCTTCCTTTTGCAGCCAGCCTCAAGTGGCCATTCAAGGAACTGCAGGTTTGGTACTTCACATTGTGTTAATTTCTCAGCACCGGAGGTCCCCGCCTGGCCTAAGAGAGCCACGGGGGAGGGAGACTCACCCTGGAGCACCCTGTCCAGGTTGAGCAAGGCCTCGTTGACCTCTGACGACTGGGTCCTGTTCCGGGGACCCTGCGTCACGCTGTAGCTGTACTGGCTGCTGCTGTGAGAGCTGCTGTCAGTCACACCGAAGCCAAACCCACCTGAGAGAGCATCCAGCGGGGGCGGGGGGTGGGGGAGGGAGGGGAGCAGAGGAAACAGGAGAGGATAAGAGAGGAAAGGAAGTGATAGGACAGGAGAGAAGGGGGAGAGAGGAGAGAATGGGAGAGAGAAGAGGAGGGGAGAGGAGAGAAGGGGAGAGAGAAGAGGAGGAGAGAGGAGAGAAGGGGGAGAGGAGAGGAGGGGAAAGGAGGAGAGAGGAGAGGAGGGGAGAGGAGAAGGCGAAGATCAGCATAGCACCTGCTGCAGAGAACAAGCTAGCGGTGCAGCCAACAGCCCCATTCCTGCTAACATCCATCAACACTGTCAAATGCATCATGCTAACATCCATCAAAGCTGTCAAATCATGCTAACATCCATCAAAGCTGTCCAAAGCATCATGCTAACTAACATCCATCAAAGCTGTCAAATCATGCTAACACACATCAAAGCTGTCAAAGGCATCATGCTAACTAACATCCATCAACACTGTCAAAGGCATCATGCTAACTAACATCCATCAAAGCTGTCCAAGGCATCATGCTAACATCCTTCAAAGCTGTTAAAGGCATCATGCTAACATCCATCATAGCGGTCCAAGGCATCATGCTAACAGCCATCAAAGCAGTCTAAGGTATCATGCTAACCTCCATCAACACTGTCAAAGGCATCATGCTATCATCCATCAAAGCTGTCCAAAGCATCATGCTAACATCCATCAAAGCGGTCCAAAGCATCATGCTAACATCAATCAAAGCTGGCCAAGGCATCATGCTAACATCCATCAAATCAGACCAAGGAATCATGCTAACATCCATCAAAGCTGTCAAAGGCATCATGCTAACTAACATCCATCAAAGCTGTCCAAAACATCACGCTAACATCCATCAAAGCTGTCCAAGGCATCATGCTAACATCCATCAAAGCTGTCAAAGGCATCATGCTAACTAACATCCATCAAAGCTGTCCAAAACATCACGCTAACATCCATCAAAGCTGTCCAAGGCATCATGCTAACATCCATCAAAGCTGTCCAAGGCATCATGCGCTCAAGCCTACGATGTCTGCCGAGGGAGGTAAAACCTTTCTTTGAAGTAGACACATACGCTCTTATTGCTGTAAACACGGAGGACGTCTGTCCCTCCACCTGGCAGCATGTCATGGACTCTGCATGTATTTACCTAGGTCGGGGAACTTGCCGGTCACGTCTCCCATGACGATGGAGTCTCGGATGTTCTCCTCCAGGTATCCCCGGTTCTGGGAATGCTTCCTCATGACGACCTGCTTGGTCTGAACGCCCCCTCGGACCTGCCCACCCTCCACCCCTCCCCCTCCAATCGTCATGTCGTGCCGACGAGAGAGGGAGTTTCCTGCAGAGGAAGGAAACGTGCAAGAAAAATATAGTATTACGTATACTGTATACACACACACACACACATATAATGTATATACATATATACAGTATGTATATATACATACAGTATATACACAAACAGGTATATGACTAGATATAAACAGGAGTAGACAAGTGAACATGTATATCCCCATGACCCATGTTTTGCACATCAACATCAACATCCTGTCTGACAATTTGTCTTGCATGTAGATCGGTGTTTTTCAATGTTACCTAAATTAATATTTATAATAATAATTGTTTGGCATTGCATTCAGCAATACTAACAGTGTAGTTAAATTGACAGATTTAGGTTTATTTTAAAGGTTTCTAATGCCATACAGAATATTTGATAACAAATGTGGGTATAAACAGTGTCTGTTTGTACAAATGATGCAAGTAATATCAAATTAATGCAATTTACACTCTTCTACTGCATCTGACCTACGGTATACTGTAGTCAGCCATCATTTCTCAAAATCACCAAATATCTCCTTGCGTTTTGCTATCATTACTGTTCTCTGTGCGTGTTAGATATAAAACTGACCCTGGATCCAGTCCTCCGCCCCCCCCCTTACCTTGTCCTGACATGTATGTCGTCTCCATGGTGCTCATGGAGCCTCCGGCGCCTCTGTAGTTGGAGCTGAGCGTCGACATGGGCGAGGACGAGGCGGACATGTTGCGCGACGCTGACCCCATCCCCGGGTACAGGAACGTTGTCTGGTCCCACTTCCCGTTCAGAGCGTGGTCTGCGAGACAAGGACAACTATGAAAACGCCACTGCCACTGGTGGGTCCCAGCAGAATAAAGCCTTAATACAGACTTAGCTATACAAGGTAGATATATCGGAATACAGTGCAGCACACACATATAAATATCATATATATATATATATATATATTAGAGATTGCACCGATACGAAACTGAGATCAGAAATCGGTCCAATACTGACTTAAATAGCTGGATCGTTATCGGTGACAATTGGACAGTTGCAACCGATCCATGGGGATGATCCAATTAAATTATTTTACACACGTAGGTCTGCTGTCAAGTACCAGCCATGTCTAACCTACCCAGGCCACACTGTCAGCAGCAGGTTTCTAACATGCATCTAAGTCCTACAATAGAGATTGGCTGTCATTTACTTTGCAAGTTAACTTAACATTTAATTTAACACTGGAATCGGATTGGTACTCTGTATCAGCCGAAACCAAAAGTGACGATATCTGTATCGGTATCGGGACTGAAAAAACTGTATTGTGCCATCCCTAATATATATATATATATATATGTATATTTATATATATAGACACACGTCAAAGCCTGCCCAGGATCACCAACTGACGTGGTAGTTGATAATGCCACCAAAGCCAGCACCCCCCCCACCCCCCCTCGTTCTGGGTGGTTCACCAAGATTTCCCACAATGCAGCGCTCAGGAAGAGATGTGAGAGGTGGCAAAATGAGAAGCCCGACATTGAGCGGCGGCTCGGCCGTCCGAAGGGGAACTCCTGCGACGGTGTCGGCAAAAGACGAGGAGAGGAAAGCGTCCTGCGCGGGCTAGCTCTGCCAGTGAGTCCCGGGGGAGGGGTCGGGGTCTTCACCTGGCTTGGGGGTGCGAGGGGGAGGGTGGTGGCGCGGGCGCGGGGCCTCGTCCGAGCTGGTCTCGGTGTCGGTGCTGAGCCGGTGGCGCGGGGCGATGAACTCCACGCCTTTCCGCCAAGACACCTGGCGCAGGTCCAGGTCGGAGCCCACCAGCTTCACGTGCTTCCAGCCTTGTGGTTGGGACGGAGGACAGGTTGGTAGGTGGGGGCTGCGCCCGCTTGCTTTGGGGCAATGCTCCCCTATAAGCTCTCGCGCTAGCTCTACTATGCAAGGTGAGCCGGGATTCAACCGGTGGTGCTTTCAAACAAGATTTATTTTTACAGTATATTTTTACGTCATTAAATTAATTTGAAACTACACACGCTCGAGGAAAATAATACACATCTGCCAACATTTATAATATAAAGAAACTGTTTTGTAAATCTTCGATGGACCTCAAAGCTGCTATAGGGGGTCCACGGACTACAAAGGGTCGAAGAACCCAGTGCTAAATGCTACGCTAACAAATTAATGTTAACATTGATTAACAAGCGAAATTACCCCCCCCTCACCCTCCCGAGCCAGGTGCTAGAGTCAGCAGTGTAATATGGAGGAGACAGCAGGCTGTGCAGGTTTGACGGCGTGAAGCACTACTGCTGCAGATATATGGAGGCGCGGCGGAAGCAGATTTTGCTGTGGCCTGCAGTAAAATATTCCCGACAGATGGTATGTGGAGGGAAAAGAGCCGGGGGTTAGCGGCAAACGGACTGGGAGTGACATTTTCCGGGTGTACGGTCACTGTCACTCTTGTGAAAAGGGAAAGAAAACGGTTGTCAGCGTATGGGGAAGAGAGAGAGCAGAGTAAGGACTGGCTTTAACTGTGACTTCAAAATAGCAAAATGGCTGATCGCAGCCTTTCTAACCAACTAATTCATCTCTTTGACAGAACAGCGAATCGCAACACTCAGAGCAATCCCACAAAGACAACAAAAACTTGGTGGAAGTGTTGGCAGTTGGAACCTAGCAGACAAAATGGCGGACTACACACTGGATGTCAATACCCACCATCGCCAACGACGCTGGGCGTCTTGGAGCCGGTGGGGGATCTCAAGACCTCGTTGCTGTACATCAGATAGCTGTCGTACTCCTCTCCGGCCTCCGCGTCCACAATGGGAATGTCTGGAATGATGGGGACTGGGAAGAAACACAATGCAGAATTTAAAAAATAAAACAAAAAAAATTATTTATGCTGCAGTTCCCTTTACAACAGGCAAGACCACGGCTATACAAGAGCCGTGTTTCCTCCATGTACTTACTAATAGGGCTGACACGATTCATTGAGAAGCTCGATAGTAATAGTATTAATAGATTACTTGATGAATCGAAGGAATAATTTATAGAATACTGCATTAGTCTATGAATTGACAGAATAATCGGTAGAACACTCTATTACTCAACAATTTGATAGAATCATTGTTATCATATTAGATTACTCAATGACTCAATCAATAGAATATTAGATTACGTAATCAATCATTTGTTTAATCTATGAATCTATGGATTAATTGGTAGAACACTTGATACATTCAATTGATGGATTAATCTGTAGAATATGAGATTACTCGAATCGATGGAGTCTTCTTTAGAATACTTTATTACTAAATTAATTTTGTACAGATAGAATATTCTGTACAAAATTAGACTACTTGAATCGATAGAATAAACAATAGAATATCGGACTACTCTATGAATCTATGGGATAGATAATCAATGGAACACTCGATTACTCAATGAACCGATGGAATAATTGGTTGAAAAATAGATTACCCTATGAATAGATGGAATAATCTCTAGGATATTATACTACCATATGAATCAATGGAATAATATCTAGGATATTATACTACCATATGAATAGATGGAATAATGGGCAGAATACTACTGAAATAATCGATATCTGCATCCATGCTTACTGGACATTGGCCGGGCGGGCTGTGAGGCCAGGTTGATGGTGGCGTCCCTAAAGGGGCCCCAGCCCACGCTGTTCTTGGCTCGGACCTTGTACTGGTACGTCTGGGCACTCTGCAGGTTCTCGATCAGCAGCATGCGCTTCTTGGGGTTGTCGATCTTCACCACCTTGGCCGCGCCCACGGGCTCTGATTGGACAACAAGAGCAAACGGTGGATCGGTTACCCAGCAACACAGGACCGGTCTTGACTAGTCTGAAAAATAAAGAACTTGAAACTGCTTTTCCACCAAGTAAGATTGATGCTCTTGACAATCTTGTATCTAGTCTTATATTTATATATATATAAAAAGGGAAAATAATTAATTATATCTGACTCCACTCCTAGTGTTGACTTGAACTCTGTTCTGTGACCCCACTCCTAATTTAACCCTTATCGTGACCCCTTAGCAAACTCTCATGTGTGTGTATGTAGCCTAGACTGGGGTGTATTTATAAGTCTACTTAACGTTTGTAGGATCCTTTCTAAGAAAAGCTCAGCACACACATACACACAGAGAGAGAGAGGCGAGAGCCTCCTTCTCCTCCACTCACTCATATCGTCGTCGGTAGGCGTGTAGATGACCTCGTAGGCTGTGATGTTGCCATTGGTCTCCGCAGGCTCCCCCCAGCTGACCTGAGTGACAGTTGGGCTGATGACATTGAACGCCAGACGGCCGGGTTCTCCAGGCACTGGAGGGCCAGAATAAGGGCTTAGCGCTTGGAAAACGACTAAATATCATTTGTAGCACTGATATGCACTCAGCGGCTCTATGTCAACCAGCAAGCTCAATCTGTGGCATTTACCGTCCTCCAGGGTTTGACAGGTGACGATGTCCGTGTCGTTGCCGTCTCCCAAAGCGTTGTAGGCGCACACTCGCATCTCGTAGTCGCAGTACGGATACAGGTTGGTCAGCTCGGCCTGGGGGGTCTTCACGTTAACCACCTGGGCATCTTTCTCGGGGTCCCCGTATATCCAGTATTTCACCTGCGCACCACGGCAGACGGTTGCTATTAATACCACCATCACAAGCTTTGTTCAGCAGACACAGCCTGACACTCAGCAAGTGTCCACTAATAGAATGCACACAATGAAAACTTCATTTAAATAAAATGTCAATGAAACTTGCACTTCAAAATGCACTGTAAAATACAATGTTTAAAGGGATTGTATTTATGTCAATTTATATTTCTTTGCACTGTGATTTATCTAGTGCAAATACCTGTCTGTTTGATGAACTGTATGTTTGTATATTTCTAATTGGTAGTGAGGGACAGATACTGACTATAACTGGGTATAAAGTTCCCAACAATAGAACAGTTCCCAACTAACATCACTTAAAACACCCGCCACTGCTCACCTTGTACCCCGAGGGGTTTCCAGAGGGGGGGTCCCAGTTCAGGCGGATGTTTCTGGGGCCCGTGGCGGTGGCTTTAGGGTTAGGGGGAGAGAAGAGACGTCCGCCGGGAGAGGAGGCGAGTTGGCTGACGAAACTCATCTCTGGAGACCGGGGACCTGCGACCACAGGAAGACAGGAGAAAGCAGATTATTGTTGTTGTTGTTGTTGCTGCTGCTGCTGGCCAACGAAAAACTACAAAACTAAAAAGTGGCAACTAAAAAAAAACATGGCTACCAAACAAAAATGCAAGATATGGCTACAATGACAAATAACGTGTAGTATATTATCATATTATAGCTTTATATGTCAACACACAGTATCAAACACAATTACTTCTATCTGTGTTTGAAGGTTCAAATCCCTGCCCTGCCTCACCTCCATCATTGACGTTGACCAGGGTGGTCTTTCGTTCCCCGACGGTCACGTTGCCACTCGGGTCGAACAGCTCCACCTGGAAGTTCTCCGGCCGCACCGGACCGGGATACGGCCGCGGGTCGATCACGATGTTCTTCTCGGCCTCGCCGGGGCCGAAATTGAGCGGGCCGGACATCTCGAAGCGCTGCGCCTTCTTGGTGCGCCACATCACCGTGACCGGTCCATCCTGGTTACGCGTGCGGACCACGGGGATGCTGTAAGTGGGGTCGGAGGTCGTGAAGTTCTGAGTGCCTTTCTTGAACATCACCACACCTGGTTCTGCAGAGGGACACATGAGAAGGAGAGTTAATGCTTATGTTTGTGCTATTGTATGTAAGAATGGACAATAATAATAATAATAATAATAATAATAATAATAATAATAATAATAATAATATTAATACATAATAATAAATAAATAATACATAAATAATAAATAATAACAATAATACTATTAATAATAAT
>JAODUH010001499.1:0-11464 GCA_027564835.1 Typhlichthys subterraneus | reverse complement strand
AGGGGTGTTAGTACACTTTACACTAAGGAGGGTAAATACACTTTACACTACGGGGGTGTTAATACACTTTACACTAAGTATGAGGGTAAATACACTTTACACTAAGGGGTGTTAGTACACTTTACACTAAGGGGGTGTTCATACACTTTACACTGAGGGGTGTTGTTAACCTTTACACTAAGGAGGGTAAATACACCTTACACTAAGGGGGTGTAAATACACTTTACACTAAGGGGTGTTAGTACACTTTACACTGAGGGGGTGTTCATACACTTTACACTCCTGTGTTGTTAACCTTTACACTAAGGAGGCGTTAATACACTTTACACTAAGGGGTGTTAATACACTTTACACTGAGGGGTGTTGTTAACCTTTACACCTAGGAGGTGTTAATACACTTTACACTAAGGGGTGTTAATACACTTTACACTAAGTAGGAGGGTAAATACACTTTACACTAAGGGGTGTTAATACACTTTACACTAAGTAGGTGTAAATACATTTTACACTAAGGGGGTGTAAATACACTTTACACTAAGAGGGTGTGTATACACTTCACACTAAGGAGTATTTAGGAGAAGGTAATGTGCTAATACATAAAGCCAACCTAAACCCCTACTGACTAGGTAGTGTTATAACAAGATTCCTGTGAGTTTGAGTTGGGTGGTGTGCTACAGGCCTTGACGTGTGTATGTGTGTGTGTGTGTGTGCATTGCAGGACGCTGGACGCGTATTGCTGCTGAAATCCCGGACCGCTTTGATGCCCAGTGTTTGAGAGAGTGGAAGAAGATGAGCAAGGTATCGCCAAAGCATCTTAGAGAAATAATACTATGGTTAATGTCGGTATGGCTTCCATTATAGATTACCTGTTTACATTTTACGTTTTACTGCACTTACGTCCAAACAGAGGTGGACAAAAAGTAATATTAGTCAACTTTTAGTCAAACGGGTTTCTCTTTTGAAATGTATGCAATTAGGCTAAAGGGTGCATTGTTGACAGCCAACCTAACCCTTTATTTTAACCTGAAGGCACAACATGTTTTTTTTTCGTTGGTCTAATCCTACAACAATTTCGGCCTGGTATATCAAACTAAGGCAAGGAATCCAGATTAGCGCTATAATCTAGATTTGTTGATTTTTTTTTAAGAGCGACGGATCTACTGTTTGTTTGATCTGTCCTACCTTGTCAGATTGGCCCACTGTAGAACATCCGGCTGGAGCTGTGGTTCTTTTGGAGACCTGGGGTCAAATCTGTCCCGAGTCATTTACTAATCCTTCCCCAGTATCAATGTATATCTATACTGTCCTATCTTTAAAGGAAGAAAACAGTCACTAGAAGTCATGTCGCTTTTAACCCTAACCCTTTAACGTCGTGCATCGCTTGTCTGTGCAGATACAGTCAATCAGGCGCAGGAAGCTGAAGCTAGGAAGCTTATTATCAAAGATTTGTTTTCATCAGATTTATCAAAGATTTGTTTTCATCCCGTCAACATCTTGTTTTCCTCATGGAAAAAAGGCGTTGGTTAACGAAATGAACACTGCATGTGATCTAGTTTATGCTCTCTCATTGGCTACTGCTCCAAAATATTTAGTTATCTTGGCTCCGACCGCTACTTCAACTCCCCTGTGTTCTGCGCGAGAACACCGCCAGGGTTTTGTCTGGAGGGGAAACCCTGTAGCTGCCCTGTTAAACCCAGCGGTCCAGGCTGGAGGGGAAACCCTGTAGCTGCCCTGTTAAACCCAGCGGTCCAGGCTGGAGGGGAAACCCTGTAGCTGCCCTGCTAAACCCAGCGGTCCAGAACCACAACAAGGGTCCAATCACAGAGCTCTGTGGGACGCCACTGTAGCACCCTGTTACCGTGGGTTACCCAGTATGTTCTCATGCTCTGTAACCCTCCTTTTGTCTGTCTGTGTGTGTGTGTGTGTGTCTGTGTGTGTGTGTGTGTGTGTGTGTGTGTGTGTGTGTCTGTCTGTGTGTGTGTCTCTGTGTGTGTGTGTGTGTCTGTGCGTGCGTGTGTGTGTGTGTGTCTGTGTGTGTGTGTGTGTGTGTGTGTCTGTGCGCGTGTGTGTGTCTGTGTGTGTGCGTGTGTCTGTGTGTCTGTGTGTGTGAGTGTGTGTGTGTACATACGCAGATGAAGGGCAAGGTCTACAGGCCACAGGGAGGCACAGGAAGAGGTGCACAGGCCGGGAGACGGGAGGTGGCAGTCAGGCAGCAGGTGAAGCAGGAGCCGGCCAGCAGTGAGGAGGAGGTGGAGGAGGAGGTGGTGGTGTACATGGACAGTGGGGGGGAGGAGGAGCAGCAGGAGGAACAGCAGCAGGAGCAGCTAGAGGAGGAGGAGGAGCAGCAGCAAGAGGAGGAGGAGCCTGACTACGTCTTTCCCCCCCTGGAGGAGTGGCTTCCTGCGGAGGCGGGGCTGAGGGGGGCGGAGCCATGGCTGGAGGGGCATCTGGTGGCCTCGCCCCCCCTGGGCCCCCTGGAGGAGTGTGTGCGTCCGGTGCGCTGCACCCTGGTGGGCGTGCGTGGGCGGTGCAGCCTGCTGGGCCCGGCGCCTCGGGCGCTGAGCGGGGCTGAGCGGCACGCGCCCGGCGCCCTGCGGCAGGTGGCGGGGGGGGCGGTGCGCTCCCTGCTGCTGCAGCGCGCCGCCAGGGGGCGCCGTCCCCGTTTCTACGGCAACAAGAAGCGGCGCGCCGTCAGCAACCTGTCCTTCAACTACGACCTGATGGTCGCCGCGGCGCCCTGGCTGGGGCATGTGCTGGTGCCGCGGCGGCTGCTGGAGCGGCCCGGCCCCGCCCACAGCCTAGCCCCGGGGGGGGCGGGGCCAGGGGAGCCCCTCCCCTCCACGCCCGTGTTCCGGGCCCTGCTGCAGCTGCTGCG
Source organism: Typhlichthys subterraneus (assembly GCA_027564835.1). Classification (NCBI taxonomy): domain Eukaryota; kingdom Metazoa; phylum Chordata; class Actinopteri; order Percopsiformes; family Amblyopsidae; genus Typhlichthys; species Typhlichthys subterraneus. The sequence goes on along the minus strand of JAODUH010001499.1, from coordinate 8,589 downwards.
TGTGGACACGCTGGGCTGCAGGGACGTCATCACGCAGCGCAGCAAGAAGGCCCCCAGCGCCCCGCCCCCCTACGTGCTGCCCCCCCCACGTCTGCCCGCCCCCAACACCGTGGCCGAGCAGCTCCGCCTCCTCAGGGGCACGCCACGCCCCCCTTCTTCCTCCCCGCACCTCCCCCCTCCACCCCCACACCTGGGACTGGAGGGTCCGCTGGTCCCAGGCCAGCCTCAGCAGGCGGGGGTGTGGATGCTGCCCCACATGCTGCCTCTGGTCCGCCATCACTCTCCTGGCCCCGCCCCCCCTAGACAGCATCTTCTTGGCCCCGCCCCCCATAGACACTACCGGCCTCCTGGCCCCGCCCCCCCTAGACAGCATCTCCTTCTTGGCCCCGCCTCCCCTGTGATCTTTCAGGGCCAGGACAGCACTGCTCCTCTTTCCCAGAATCCTTTGCTCTCGGGTTCTCCCGGCCCCGCCCCTTCCGCACCTGCCAGGGGGCAGAAGAGGGGTCGCCAGGCGACGGGTCAGAAGGCGGAGCCCGGCGGGAAGAGAGCGAGGACGCTGAGCGCCAAGGCCAGGGCTCTGCAGGAAGAAGCTATCGCCAAGGTAACCAGTTATAATACTGTAAAGGGAATGAGCACACTAGTAAGGTTGTCACGGTGATAAGGACCCGTTAGTTAGGACCTAACCAGTGGTTGGGAGCGTGTTAACCCCACCGATAGCACTTCTATTGATTTATTATGTGTATTGATTATTATCTAAGGCCACGTTACATCTATTCACCACTAGTGGTGTAACGGGCCCGTGCGGATCACTCACCACAGTTCGGCACGCACACGAACCGCGGATTGATTGCAAAGTTAATCACCATTGTGTGAATATAGTTAATAATAATATATTTCCACTGTTAGTTTTTAATGTAGCCTATTGAATCTCCAGTTGCAGTTAAGAGACACGTTTTCACATGATGTGAATCAAATCGGCGGATCGCTTCAAAATGGAAAAGCAAACAGGCCTACGCACGAGAGGGCTCGACCGTGTAACTCTGCCGCAACAGTGAAACTGCTTCTTAACAGTTCTACAAGCGCCATTTATTTGTTAAGAGTAGGCAGAAAAAGTGACAGATTAAGAATAAATTAGTTTATCTAATATGTTTGGCTTAGCCCAACATATGTTTCTGTTGCCATGCAACAGAAACGTGACGTTCAATAAAGGCTGTATACAACATGAATAGCAGAAAACAACTATTTTGGCTGAAATCCATGACACGATCCGAACCGTTGCACCACTAGTCACCATGTTACATCACCATGACCCTGTGTGACGTGGAGACCGCCCCCTAGTGGCAGGTGTGGTAACTCTGTGTCACTGACAGGCTGAAGCCAGGAGGGGGCGCTCCCCCCAGAAGCCCCTCCCCCAGCAGGCTCCTGGCAGCACTATGTGGGTCATGACGGCCAATGGGCTAGTCCCGCTGGGTGCAGCCCCGCCTCCACACCTGCTGTCGGCCCACCCCCCCACCCTGCCTCAGCCAATCAACGTCTTCTTCCATCAGCTAGCCCCTCCCCCTCCCCTCCCCTGCTCCACAGGCCCTGCAGCGCCCCCTGGCCCCAGGGAGGCGTTGCAGTTCCAGGCCTGCCTGCTGAGCAGAGAGGGCAGCCAGGCGGTGCAGGCCTGGCTGGGCGGGCGGGGGGGCGTGGCGGTGCCGGGGCTGGGCGTGGGGCTGCCCTACCTGCCTCCCTTCCTCTCCTCCCTCGCCGCCCTGCGAGCGCTGCTCTCTGCCCGCCCCGCGCTCACCAGCGCCGCCCTCGCAATTCTCCCCCCTGCTGACCCCGCCCCTGATGGCCCCGCCCCTGATGGCCCCGCCCCTGCCCTTCCACCTGACCCCCCCGCTAGCCCAGCCCACTCCCCTGACCCCGCCCCAGATGGCCCCACCGTGGACCACAACTACACCAGTCCCAGGTGGCCAGGTACACACGCCCAGAAACAACACCATAGCAACGTAGCATAGCAACATTGTGGTGAGACTGTATCAACATTATAACACCGTAGCAACAGCAGAGCATCACTGTAGTAACAGTCAACACAGTATCAGCACCGTATAAAATAGGGCTGGCCCCTAGAGGGAGGGACTAATCCTAACACAAACACTCATTGGCTGTATGTCTCAGAGGACAGCTCCGATTGTCTCAATTCAGGTGTCAGTCAAAGGCGGCCATTTTGAGATCTTGGCTAATGTTTAGATGTGAGTGCTAAGGTGATAAATAAAGTTTTGTTAATGGAAGATTACATCTGCCGGCTAATATGAAGTTATGCAACATCAGTCATGTGCAGTATTTATATATTTATGTAATACTGTAATCTGTTTTGGACTTTTGTAAATGTAGAAGATCATTTTTGACTGTTAGCAATCGGTGAAATAGTCTCCATGGGTGAGCAAAGTAGGTTGGTGGTCTAACAAAAGCGATTATTGCTGTTGCGATTTAGTATCTTGAGATAGTTTTATATCAATTCAATCACAATAATGACATTCTAGAAATGTGTATAATGAACTATTCACTCAAACATAGTAGCCATGAATCTCACTTTTTATTTATTTGGGCCAGCCCTGGTATAAACGCCATGGTAACACACTAGCTGTAGCACCATGGTAACAGTAGCACTGTAGTAACACAGTACTACTACCATGGTAACCCATAATGGGTGCGTGTGTTTTGCCCTCCTTCAGCTCCCAGCAGCTCGGGGGCGGAGGTGTGTGCAGTGCGTCAGCTGGTGGCGGAGCTCTTCACCACTAACCCAGCCTACCAGATGCTGAAGGCTCGCTTCCTGTCCTGCTTCACCCTCCCCGCCCTGCTGGCCACCCTCCAGCCAATCACTGAGCCTCCTGAGGCCGGCCCAGCCACTGAGGAGGAGGGGGCGGTGCAGAGCTCAGACCAGAGCAGAGGGAGGAGCCAGGTGAGTCTAGAGGCCTCCTGGGAGTAGGGCTGGGCGATATGGACCAAAAATAATATCCCGATATATTTAAGTTTAATACCGATACACGATACATATCAGTATTTTTAAAGTGGGCTAAATCCTCCAGGCACAGAGAAAAAACAGGAAACCCAACGGAAATGTGACATTTTACATTTTTATCTACATTGACGTGAGCTTTCACTGGTGGTCACTCGCTCCTGACTCCACACCTCAGGCCAAGTGCAGGCATGGAGGGAGAGACAAACGCATCTAAAATGTAATGAATAAACGCATAATATAACTATATCGATATACAAACGATATTGTCTAATCTTATATCTCTTTTGAAAAAATTCTGATATACCGTTGTATATCGCTCAGCCCTACCTGGGAGGTTGTTGTTTTGATGCCCAACCTTACTAGAGCCTACCTGTACTCACTGTAGGTCTTAATACTGTACCTGTATCACTGTGGGTCGTCGTCATAATAATAATAATAATAATAATAATTTAAAAAATGTAATTTGTAACACATTTTAAATTAAAAGAAATCTCAAAGTGCTACAAGGCAAGAAAAAAGAATATCAACAACAACACAGCAAATAACACAAATGAAAGGGTATATTTCAACCAAAAACTTAAATAGGTGGGTTTTAAGTCCACGTTAAAAAACATCCAGAGACTGTGGTGTCCTAAGGTGGGCAGGCAGAACATTCCACAGACTGGGAGCGGCTGAGCAGAAAGCCCTATCTCCGACAGTATGGAGCTTGGTCCTGGGATCTTTCAGGGTGTATGATGATAAGGGAGCGTGTGGAGGTTTGTGGGGCAAGGAGTTCCTTGAGGTAGGGAGGGGCGTCACCATGGATGTACTGGTAAGTTAGAAGTGAGAATGTGTGCTCAATTCTGAGTGAGATAGGGAGCCAGTGCAGTGAGTTTAGGATGGGGGTGATGTGGTCATGTTTGCACACTCTCATCTGGATCCTAGCAGCACTGTTCTGTATGCACTGCAGCTTCTGGATGCTTTTAACAGGGATCCCAGTAAGGAGCACATTGCAGTAGTCCAGCCTGGAGGAGACAAAGGCATGGGCAAGTTTTTCTGCATCTCCTCCTGGCAGGTGGTCAGAGTGGATAATGGCAGGGCAGCAGATGATGTTGGGTTGGTCCTGAGGTAAAGTTGAGTGTCATCAGCATAGCAGTGGAATGAGACTGCATGCCTGCTGATGACGGGGCCGAGGGGGAGCATGTAAATGATCAAATGGGACCAAGCACTGAGCCTTGAGGGACACCACAGGTGATGTTGTGAGTCAGTGATTTTGCCTCTCCCAAGGTGACATGCTCGGTTCTCCCGGTGAGGTAGGATGAAAACCAGTTGGAGAGGCTGATGACGGAGCGTAGATGATGAATGAGGGGGTTGTGGTCCAGCATTTTACCACTGTAACCGTATTCACTGTAGGTCTAATAATGCTAACCAATACTAAATGTCCTCATTGTTGTAGAAATACAATTACCACTAAAAACTTTAATATGACATTATAACTAGGTCCAATGTGTTTTGTTGTGTGTGGTATCACATGCTAATTGTCACATAATAATAGTATGATATTCTTTCCTGGATTTCTCCCAGAATGCCGTGCTGCTACAGGAGGGGGAGGGGCCAGCAGCCAGCCACTACTCTGGGATCATGACACGCCTCCAGACCAGACCAGAAGAGACCAGACCAGATCAGTAGAGACCAGACCAGATCAGTAGAGATCAGACCAGATCAGTAGACACCAGACCAGATCAGTAGAGATCAGACCAGATCAGTAGAGACCAGACCAGATCAGTAGAGATCATACCAGTAGAGATGTTTGTTCTTTTACTTGTTTGCAAATGGAAAAATAATTATGAATAAAGTTTTTTATATATATATTTGTTTTTCTGTCAGTCATTTATTAAAGGTCAAGTAAGTTTCATTTATGTATCCCTTAATCACATTATTCTCAAAGGGACATCCCTCATTGAAACATTCCACACCCAATAACCTGCTCCTCCCCCCTGGGCAAGGAGCCATCCATCCTCATCTGCTTATCCGTAGTTGGGTTGTGGGGGCAGCAGCTCTGGCAGGGGACCCTAAACTTCTCTTTCTCGAGCCACATTGTTGTAGTTTAGTGAGGGTTGTAGTGTAGTGAGTGTTGTAGTGTAGTGAGTGTTGTAGTGAGTGTTGTAGTTTAGCTACGGGCGTGGTTTAGGTGTGACGTAGGCGACTTAGAGAAAACAAGTCAAAAACGCCTAGATATAATTCAACATAGCATCAGTTTTATTAGAATTTATTAGAAGAGCAAGTGCAAAATACGTTTTTACTCTTCTCCTGACTTTTCTACTGCAAGAGTGGATGACAAGACTTGCTGGTTCACAGGATCGTCCAATCACATGCTAAGTGCCTGTCCTCTCGAAACCATTTCAATGGATTGCTCCCCAGATGGATGTGTTTTAAGAGACACATGCCCTGGAGGAACGAATATTACCCGGTAGATGAAGTGTACGCCTTGTGATTCAGCTCTCTTTCATAACAACGGTGCAGTAAAGTGATTGTAAATACGCTCCCGCTGCTCCGATTCTACGGCCAATCTCCCTCTCCAATGTCCCCTCACTCACGAACAAAACACTGAGGTACTTGAACTCCTTCACTTGGGGTAAGGACTCATTCCCTACCCGGAGGAGGCACTCCATCGGTTTCCTTCTGAGAACCATGGCCTAGGATTGAACGGTGCTAATCCTCATCCCAGCCGCTTTATACGCGGCTACGAAACGATTCAGTAAGTGCTGGAGGTCACGGATGAGATCCCCAGACCACTGAACCCCAACCCCTGCCTCGATATCCTGTCCATATATATCACAAACAGGATTGGTGACAAAACACAGCCCTGGAAAAATTCAGACTTATTGCTGAGAATCGGTACACAGCTCTCGCTTTGGGCATACAGGGATTGAATTGCCCATACTCCTGCAGCACCTCCCACGGTATCTCTCGGGAGACACGGTCATACGCCTTCTCCAGATCCACAAAACACATGTAGACCGGAAGGGCATACTCCAAGGCCCCCTCCAGGATCCTTGCGAGAGTAAAGAGCTGGTCCCCTGTTCCACGACCAGGACGGAGACCACATTGTTGTTCTTCAATCTGAGGTTCAACTATTGACCTCAGCCTCCCTGGTAAAGTCTACTTTAAGGTGCTGGAGAGGAGGATTCGTAGTGTGATACCCCTGTAGTTGGCACACACTCTCTGGTCCTTTTTGAAGAGGGGAACCACCACCCCAGTTTGCCACTCCTTTGGCACTGTCCAAGATTTCCACGCGATGTTAAAGAGGCGTGTCATCCAAGACATTCCCTCCACATCCAAGGCTTTCAGCATTTCTGTACGAATCTCATCAACCCCCGGGGCTTTGCCAGTGTGGAGTTGTTTGATTACCTCAGTGACCTCCCCCAGGGAAATTAATGATGATCAACCTCCAGCTCTGTCTCTATTACATAGTCAGTCGGATTCAGGAGTTCCTCACAGTGTTCCTTCCACCGCCCAATTACCTCCTCAGTTGAGGTCAGCAGCGTCCCATCCTTGCTGTACACAGCTTGGATGGTTCCCCGCTTCCCCCTCCTGAGGTTTTCCAGAAACACTTTGGTGCAGACCGAAAGTCTTTCTTCATGGCTTCTCCGAAGCTTTCCCACACCTGTTGCTTTGCTTTTGCTACAGCAGATGCTGGAGCCCTTCGTGACCGTCTGTACCTTGCAACCGCCTCCAGAGTCGTCTGGGACAACATATCCAGAAAGGCCTCCTTCAGTCGGACGGCTTCCCTGACCACCGGTGTCCACCACGGTGTTCGACGGTTACCGCCCCTTGAGGCCCCTAAGACCTTGAGACCACAGCTCCGTGCCGGAGCTTCAGCAATGGAAGCTTTGAACATTTCCCACAATGTCCCACAATGTCCCCAACATCCACAGGGATGCAGAAAAGCTCTGCCTGAGGTGTGCATTGAAGATCTTGTTGAAGTCTCCCAGCAGAACTATGGTGTCCCCTACTGAGCGGTGGAGCCCCATGCAGGACTTCATTCAGGGTCTCCAGGAAGGCTGAATACTCTGAATTGCTGTTCGGTGCATATGCACTAAGAACAGTCAGAGTTTTTCCCCTGACAACCCGTAGGCATAGTGAGGTGACCCTCTCGTCTACCGGGATAAACTCCAACATAGCAGTGCCCAAACGGGAGCTTGTCAGTATCCCCACACCCACCCAGCGCCTCACACCCTGGGCAACTCCAGAGTAGAATAGAGTCCATCTCCTATCCAGGAGAACGGTTCCAGAACCAAGACTCTGTGTAGAGGTAAGGCCCACCAGATGTAAATGTTAGCGCTCCACCTACTAAGCCACATTTCTGATATTATAAGGATATCAGTGTCCGTGGAATGGGCCTGAGACAATACCATCTAGTTTTAAATTCATCAGAGGTATTGGACCAGGGTTAGGATGAACACTGCGTGAGAGTAAAAGTAGAAGGTCAACTAAGCATTTTCTCTTTGCATTATATTTTAGTAATGCTATTTTTCTAAAAGAAAAAATAAATTTGCCTAAAAGTAAAATGTGAGCAGAAATCTAATGGTCATATAGACCAAGTAATTTGACAAGTTTAGTAAAACGTCATTAAAAGTCTGGTATCCACTTAGTAATCTCCATGGTCCCAGATAGTGCCCCTATATTGATGAGATTGAATGTAGAATGCCTATCATGTTCATGTTCATTTGTCCCTAATACCTCGCCAGAATGTAAGAATGCAAAATGTATAATACTGGTAGGGGCATCACGCTGAGGATTTTCTGCAGAATCAGTAGGTTGAATCCAAGTTGTCGGTAAAGATATCCAGGCCGGATTTCCCTGCTGAGATACTGCCGTGGAAATGGTTGACATCACGTTGTAAACAGGAAGAATCCTTTTTGCCCAATCCAACAATCAGCATGGAGATTATACTGAAATCAGGTGCACATCAAGTACCATAACCTACATTGTAACCAGCACAATACTAGAGATAAAAGCACTTTCTTTTTCCACGGAAGAAGCTGGCGTGTTCGACTCAACGAGTCAATACCAATAAGACTTCTGGTTTGTAGTGGGAGGAGTAGGCTACAGTAGATTAAGGCTACAGTAGATTTCAAGTTCACCAGTCCACAAATCCAGAAAGTGGCCAGTCCAAAACGTGGCCAAAATACCTCAACAGGTAGGCCCAATGCAATTTCCCATTTTTGCGACCGGATTTTAAATGTTTACAGAGTATAGAAAATACAGGTTCGGATTAATCGGATGGCTACGCCGCCTACGTGGTCAGAGTAAGTTGTGAGTTTATGCTCACATGTAAAGTGATGAAATACAATCACATGAACAATCTCAAATGTCACCCGTCAACACCAGTCGATTACTGGTCTAATACTGTTAATATTGGTCGAGGAAACTATTCTGTTTTACTGTGATAATGAGGGAACTGTCAGCATCATTAACAAAGGATGCTCCTCTGTTTATTTCATTATAGATGATTAGACTTATGACATGGTCTTCAGTAGATGATTAGACTTATGACATGGTCTTCAGTAGATGATTAGACTTATAACATGGTCTTCAGT
>JAODUH010001498.1:0-12768 GCA_027564835.1 Typhlichthys subterraneus | reverse complement strand
AGTGTATCAAGACCAAGTCATGACCAAGACCAGTGTATCAAGACCAAGTCATGACCAAGACCAGAGTGTATCAAGACCAAGTCATGACCAAGACCAGTGTATCAAGACCAAGTCATGACCAAGACCAGAGTACATTAAAACCTATGCACGATCAAGCTAATGATGGGTTGAGGCCATAGACTTATTATTTGATAGACTGTTAGTCCTGTAGGCTGCAGTACCGCCCGTCGCCACACGTCATGAGTGCTTCAAGCCTAGTAGAGTCAGATTCTGCCCCCTGGTTGAGGCCCATGTCCATGGCTTTGCCCATAAGACAGGACCAACCACTCTGACACTCTTGGTTGCTGTTAGATTTACATCCAATGGCAGTAATGACGTTAACAATCAAATTAAACAATGCATGTGCAATTTATTGATATTCCCACATTGACTACTGGTCTAAGAGTCCTGTTTTTACTTGGCTGAGACAAGGCAGAGTAAAAATGCGGTTGATTTTGAGGTTGAGACCGAGACCTTCTAAAAGTGGTCTCGAGATCAGTCTTGAGAACTACAACACTGCTGTGAAATATCCTTTTGTTGTTAGAACAATTGGCAAGCAGCCCAGCATTCTCTGTGCAACGAGAAGACTCATTCGCTTTTTTTTCCAGCACTCTTGCTTAATGAGTTCATGATAGGTAGGCCAAACGGCTGCCAGGATTACAGTCACAGACCAGTAACCGAAAACCCTCGTCAGTGTAAACACACGGCCACTACTATACCCAAAGTGCCGCTCCAATTGGACCACAGCCACCGTCGACGGGCGTAATCTGCTGCCACGCACACTTTGCCCACCGACAAAGGCTTGGGCTCTAATCAGAGTGGACACGGCTTTGCTTTGTCCATGCTTCTCAGAGGACCTAATGGAACACAGGAGACACACCACACTGTCCCTCTTCAGCATGTTAAAGGTGTAGTCCGTGATTCTGGAGGAAGATTGTTGATGTTTGAACTCTATCAAAACAATAACACCTCTCCCTTCAATGCCATATGGGTGCTCCCTCACGCCCCCACATATTAGACACACATTGCTAAGGCTGGGATAGTGTTGTGTAGTGCGGTCTGCACCACTTTGTTTGGGTTCCCATTTACAGAGCCAGGGCTGCGTAGAAACGCTGGATTCTCTGTTTCAGCGCACACACAGTAGGAGCAGCTAGCGGACCGCGAGTGGATATTCGCTGAATATTACAAAAAGTGCATTGCTTACAATCACTGACTAAGCCTTTAAACGCCAGCACTGAAGTTGTGACACGACCCACAGTGACCTCCATCAGGACCACGGAGTGCGAGAGGTGCTGCAGTGCCTTCCATTGTGGCTGTGGAATGTCACTGTTGATCTTTGGTGAAAGAATCGGCCTGATCTGGCGCCATTATGCTGTTTATTTTTGTTTTCACGGAAAGTCACAAGAACCGAGAACAAGCTCTTCAGTGTCTTCACTGCAATGCTGCCGTAGCCTGGTTCTCCGAAATGTTGAGGAAGGAGACTGGGTTCCTTTACGAAAGCCCCTGGGAATGCGTATGGGAAAACCTGTGTGGGCCACGCTGGAATCTCCTCAAAGGGATAGAGAGTGCAAGCACACTGTTGTCACCACAGGAGGGAGGAACTGGTCTTTGTGATCAGAGATGCCATAGAAAGAGCACTCATTGTTCAACGCCAGGCACATCATTTGGGAGGAGGCTCAAGATTCACCTACAAGGTCTCAAACTCCTTGACCTACATACTGGCTGCCTAAATGCCCACACATACAACAATCACTCCAGTAGTGTGTATATATATATATTATTTAATTATTTCTTTCACCTTTCATTATTAAGTTAACCCTAATACTTCAAATATATTTACGTATCTGGGAGAAGTATAATTACAATTGCATATATAAGTTATCTCTGTAATTATTAGTAGGATACATTATCATTGACTAAGTTGTTCATGTGTTTAATTTTTCATAATCGTTTTAAAATGTGGCTTCGTTTGTCCTAATCGTTGCCACGTAGTTTACACTGTATCTATGGAGACCGAGGCTCCAACTTCAGCTTTGCCACATCATTGAGACACGAAATAATGTTCAATAAATATAACTAATAAGCTATATAGCTAACAACAAACGATGGTTATTTAACCAAGAGGAAATGCGATTCACCTACCGCTCCATTGCATAAAAATACGGTTAATAATGGCAGACAACAACACTGTCCAAGAAGACGAGGAGATGGATGAACAGGTACCGTAAACCTATTTGTTGTATCGTGAAACGTCCCCCATGAATATTAGATAATATTACAAGTGGTAGCCTTTATGTGTAGTCTCGTTTTCCTGACGCTAGTGTTGAACCTGTCAGTCCACAGATGAAATGCCAGAGTCACTGGTCAGCTACTTTGAGGCATGGAAGAAGCGAGGAGAAAAGCTTGTCCTTCAGGACATGGAAGGTATACCGCACCGTAGCGCTCTGTTGGATCAAAACAATATTACAATTAAAGAAAGCACATCATTAACATGTCATTGTTTTAAGTTGGGCCTAGGGTACATTTTATTCCCGCTTGTCATTTCTAATGAGGAGATCAGAATATAGTGGCTAGCTAACAACTTCCAAAACAAAAAAGACATTTTTCTTTAAGTGACAATGGCGCCATCTTCAGTTTGTCTTTGGAATTGCCCCCAAAGTGTTCATCTGCAGCCTCCCGCAATACACGACACACCCTATTTACTGCACACCCACTTCACTACAAGACACACATAAGAGACACTCAGGCCAAACATGGTCACACATGGTTCATCCAATCAATTGTCAAGTATTTTTTTTTAAGTGCCTGCCCTTTTCAAACAGATGGACGGCTTCCCAGATGGACTTGTGTCTAACAAGCCATCTGGTATGTCAGGTTAGTGATAATCAGGTCCTTTGTACGGAAAAGTCACAGAGTGACAGGTGTGTCTAGTCTAGTCTCAGCCACTTCCCTTCATCAGCACTACGTCACATAGGCAACGTCTGATACCCTACTAAGCTCGACACAGGGCTTTCGGGAAGTGATACTGTCGATATCCATTGGCTGTTAGCACTGTCACTCACAAGTATGTCTCTGTAATTTCCGGTGCAACGATAGCACAGTGCTTTATTTACTAATTTAAAATGTTCCATTTATTGTAATCAGTAACCGCAGCCTACAAATTTTACAGTTTTACAAGACCTGTAAACAGCCTGTTGTTTAGTTTACCTCATTGCAAGTTCAACGTCTGACTTGGTTGTCGTGCATGTCAATCAAAATACCTTGTAGGCGGGTACTGACGCAGGTAGCCAGCGCTGTGTCCCAGACTTTACGTACAGTATATGTAAAGGCTGGATCTACGATACTAAGACCGTGTTATCTCTATTATGTTTATTTTTCCTAATTCTCTCTTAAAAAACATCATAATTTATCCTGTATTAGAAAGTATATAACTGTTGCTTAAACAATAGAAACATTTTCATTATACAATTTGATTAAATATGATTTAGATATGATTAATGTAGTCCGGGTGAATTAATTTGTGTTTTACCACATGATGCCACATGATGTATATACAAGTACCACATGATGCATATTTACACTATAATAGGCAATATGCATTATAGTAGCACATCTCTCTTTTACCCTGTTCTGTTTCACCATACCGCTGTATGTTTGGGCCCTTTTGATCTGATCATACCTAAAATCCTTTTCTTTTGTATTGCAATACTGTCTAATGCCCAGTAGAGGTCACTGTTGTGCTATACGTAATTCATATGTGGTTCATTCTGTGGCACAGGGATTACGTAAATCAAACGTGCACTCAGAGACAAACAATGACTTTGTAAGGCTCTTAAAGGTGGTAAACTACAGTATGCTGGAAAAAGCTTGTTGATATTTGAAAACATCAAACATAAACCCCTCTCGGTGCTCTCTCAGAAGACTGGGATAGTGTTGTTGAGCCAGGGCTGTGTAGAAACACCAGAATGGACCGCTGCATTCCGCGTGGAGATATTCGCATAATTTGACAAAACTGTGTGTGATAAGAGCCGCTAACGCCAACTAATGTGTGATGTCTTCACTACCAAGCTGAGGGAGGTGAGAACCATCCTCCAGTGGAACCGAGGACCCTTGGGTGTTCACAGGGAGACCAAGAGGCGAGGAGAAGCCAGGTGGTTCTGCAGATGATAGAGGAGGTGCAGCAGGTGAGGCCATTCTGGACTCCTTAAGCAGGACAGTGTGATACCAGGACCTGATCCATGTCAGCTAAGATACGTGATGATGACATTATATTTATGCAAATATTGTGTCCGGAAGCAAAGATCTGTACAGTAGCTTTGAGCCATCTTGTAAGAACCATAAGAACCTCCTTTAATTCCATGAATATACTGTATGTGTCATAAGCTGTGAACAACCTCCTTTAATTCCATGTATGTACATTGTTTAACCTTCCACGTTGTAAATGTTTAAACATCTATATTTAAAAAAAAAAAAAAACCGCATAAACTAGTAATATAATATATGGTGTCAAGCTGTATGTTATTCATTCTGCATGTCTTTTTATTTATCTTCAGCTGACAGGTTCTGAGATGATATATGAGGATATCCAGGACGACCTCAAGCAGGACTTCTCTCAAAAGCAGGTGGGTCGGACCAGTGGGATCCTGATTTGTTCTGGTCTGGATCAGTGATTTGATCTGGTCTGGATCCCATGACGTTGTGTGGCCTTATTATATTATTATAAAAATGTGTTATTATATAAATACTATTGGAGTTCAAAGCTGTAAATGAGGTAAGGATGAAACCGGGATGTCACAGTGTAGGTGAAACAATGACGATTTATATTTCTATATTTAACATTAACGTTGCAGCTATCTTCTAATATACAGTAGTGGAGTAATGGAGTAAGGAATCACCTTCTCTCTGTGTGCTGTTATGCTCCTCTGTTCTTTCACGGCCTGCATGTTAGTGCGTGTGTGTGTGTGTGTGTGTGTGTGTGTACGTGCACGTGTGTGTGTGTGTGGCCCGCAGAGCAATTGTTTTGGTCTGAGACGCAGGTACTCTAGTGCGACATCTAGTGGCAGACAAGGGTCATTACACATATCCTTTTAACTAAGGGGATTTTGTCCTGGTAGTGACTCGCTGCTGCACCCTGCAGGAGCTGATCAAAGGCCTCCAGAGCCAGGTGGAGGAGGTGAGGCGGGCGTTGGAGGAGGCCCAGGAGCAGCAGAGGAGGAGGGAGGAGGTGCTGCGTCGCGACGCGGCCACGGTGCTCCAGGCAGCCACCAGGGGGCTCCTGGTGCGTCGCTGGGCGTGCAAGGAGCTCCTGCGCCGGCGGGAGGAGCAGAGGAGGACCAGGGAGCTGCAGGAGCGAGAGGAGAAGAGGAGGAAGAGAGAAGAAGAGAGAGAAGTGAGAAGGCAAATAAGGAGGCAGAAAAAGAAGCAAGAAGAAGAGGAGAAGAAAAAGAGAGAGGAGGAGGAGATCAGAAAAATTGAAGAGGCGAAAATGAGAGAGGAGGAGGAAGAGAGGAGGAGGAGGGAGGAGGAGGAGCAGGAGACGAAAAGGGAGATTGAAGAAAGGAGAATGAAGGAGAAGGAGGAGGAGAAGATGAAGATGGAGAAAGTAGAAAAAGAGAAAAGAATGAAAGAGGAAGAGGAAAGGAGGGAGCAAGAGGAAGAGGAGGTCAGGAAAGTGGAAGAGGAGAAGAGAAAAAGGGAAGAGGAGGAGCAGAGGAGGCGGGAGGAAGAGGAGATTAGGCAGATGAAAGAGGAGAGGAGAAAGCGAGAGGAGGAGAAGAGGAAGAGGGAGGATGAAGAAAGGATAGCGAGGGAAGAAGAGGAGGGAGAGAGACGGAGGAGGGAGGAGGAGAGACAGAGAGCAGAGAGGAGGAAGAAATTGGAAGAGGAATGGAGAATGGACGAAGATGAGGAGGAGGACGAAGCAGAGCTGGAGAGTATAAAGCAAGGAGAGTCAGCAGGCGGATGGAGGGATGGACCTTGGGGGAGCCAAAGGAAGGCGGAGGAGAAGAAAGAGGAGGAACAGCATGAGCAGGAGGCTGGACAACGAGTAGGAAGCGATGCACCAGCTGACAGGGAAAGCGGGCCACGGCCAGACCCCCCTCAGACCCCCCAAGCCCTCCAACCAGGCGGTTGTTCCACCCAAACCCCCGCCAGCCCCGCTCCATCACATCACACACCTGCTGCCGACACCGCCACTACAGCAGGGGGCGCTGCCGCCACCCCGCATCAACCCCCTGACTGGAACGCAGGCGCCGGTCGAGCAGCGGACGCAGAACCCCGTCACCCGGATTCCCTTTCACGCCCCGCGGAGCAGAAGAGGCTGGCCTGGATGAGGGCCTGCACCACGTGGTCCGCACTAGCCCTGCAGAACAGCAGCAGGCCCAGGGGGAGTGCCCGGGGGACAAGGGGCCCGGGGAGGAGGGTCTCGGAGGAGACCAACAGCCACATGCTGTCTCCCCTCCGCCCAGAGATGCTGCTCCAGCCTGGGAACTGGAAGACCCTGCAGGAGGTACAAGCTAACCTGTCTACATGCTAACCCGTCTACATGCTAACCTGTCTACATGCTAATATGTTTACATGCTAACCTGCCTACAAGCTAACCTGTCTACATGCTAACCTGTCTACATGCTAATATGTTTACATGCTAATCTGCCTACAAGATAACCTGCCTACAAGCTAATATGTTTACAGACAGGTTAGCACAAACAGTTAGCATGTTGACAGATTAGATAGGTTAGCACATGTAGATAGATAGAATGTAGATAGGTTAGCACAAACAGGCAACATGCTAACGGTTTGTGCTAACCTGTCTATGTGCTAATCTGTTTACATGCTAACCTGTTTACATGCTAATCTATTTACATGCTAATCTGTTTACATGTTAATCAGTTTACATGCTAATCAGTTTACATGCTAACCTGTCTATGTGTTAATCTGTCTATCAATAAAGTGTCTTTGGTTAGATTAGATTATTTCAAAGCGTCTTTGGTCCTTTATAGAGAACCTCTGAACCAAAGCCATCTGTAATGCAGGTGGAGTTCAACCGCTGCCAGATATGCGGCTGCACACAGAGTCACCCATACTGTAGATTCTTCTCACTCCGCCCGGCCTCCATCTCTTATACCGTAGGTTATTACGGTGACGCTGGAGGACGTGCCCGGCCTCGACCTCTCAACCCTGGCCCAGTGCGGCCGCCTGCGGGCCCTAACCCTGAGGCGCTGCGGCCTCCGGGCCCTGGAGGGGCTGGCTGCCTGCTCACAGCTCTGTTACGTCGACGTGCAGGTTGGCACCTGCTGTCCTCCTCTCATCACCATGGTGACCCTCTCCATCACCATTGTTACCCTCTTCATCTCTCCATCACCATGGTGAACCTCTCTTCCTCTCCATTACCGTGGTGACCCTCTCTTCCTCTCCATCACCATGGTGACGGTTTCCTCCTCTCCATCACCATGGCGATCAGTATTCTCTCCATCACCATGGTGACCCTTTCCTCCTCTCCATCACCATGGTGATTGTCTCCTCACCTATTACCTACCTACTAATAAGCTAGCATGTGCACCTTATGTAGCCATGGTTACGGTCTTGGTGTTATTTGATGTTGGACAATGGTCTGAGAGAAACATTTATACTGTACAGTCCTGCTGAATAGTGGCGTGGTGGGCATTGTTTATGTTTACATAATCTATTCTTTGGGTGGCAGGAAAACTACATCACGTTTGTGGACTGTGAAAAGATGGCAAAGTTACGTGTGCTTCAGCTGGGCCACAATCAGCTGACGTGCGTGCACGGCTTGGATGGGGCTGTCAATCTGGACGTGCTTGAGCTCTCATACAACTTCATCACACGCATTGGTGAGCCTTACATGAAGCTACGGTATGCCCTGTAACGTAAAGTTAGTTAACGTAAAGCAGAATGATGGTCATAATCTAGCTTCTGTTTATTATTTATTTATTATGTTTTGACATAGACACGAATGCCTATTAACCCGACATTGTAATTCTACTACATACCACAAGAGGGCAGCGTCTATCTTCTGTTCTGGTTAATGTGTTGCACTATGCATTGAGTTGTGATTAAATCCCTGTGAATATATGACTGTAGGCTGTAGTCATGAATAGATATGGGCCAGGGAGAAGGAGAAGTCATGTCCTAAATGTTTTGCCTTATATATACAGTATATATGTATATATTATGATGAGCTTTGCCTATACAGCTTACTATGTATAAACAACATTACCATGAAGATGTTTTTCAGTCAATTTTTCCTCCTCCTGTTATTCGTTATATGTTTATTTGTATCCACATTAGCGGATGCTATGCTGCGATCATTCTTCCTGGGGTCCACATAAAACACAATACGACATACAGGTCATAGTACATACTAAATCACATCTGACCATGAACACAGACCCCCCTCACCTCACCCAGAACCATCTCACATCCCCAATGGAAAATATACTGATGAAAAATAGTAAAGAAACAATAATGAAAATGTAAGCGTGTCAACTCACAAATAGGCAATTAGCATAAACATAAAATAAACATGTATCTTAGAAGAAAGGAAAGCATTTCACGGCAACATTAGAAATAATATAATAATCCTGCCATTATTATTATGATCCTTATGCAGTGTTGGGTATGATATGTTTCACTGCTATTCAGTGTCTCTTGCTGTCATACTGTTGTTGTTTCCAGCCGGTCTGGAGTCTCTCAGGAGGTAGTCAGGGGACCACAAGGACACGTTTTGTGTACCCTTACCCCTGTAAATTCATCAGCTCATCCACGAGGCCCCGACTCAGTCTCATCTTCCCTGTGCCGCTTGTATAGCTCTGGAAAAAAACACTGCACATTAAAATAAAATATATCATGTATATAAAACTAGTATACATATAATGAAAATATCACTATACACATACACACAGTATATAACATGTAAATAAAGCCATACAAATGTATAAGTAGTCAAACCAGAGAAACTGCTACAGTGGTCTTTAATGGTTTCCAGAGCTATAAGTAAGCAGTATGTCTTTTTTCAGGCCATTTTTCCAATAACTGTCATTTTCCTCCTCCTGCTCTTGATGTTGTTGACGACGTTATCGTTGTTTTTGTCGGTGTTGTCGTCGTCGTCGTCAGCCGGCCTTGAGTGTCTGAACAGCCTGCAGAGCCTGTCTGTGGACCACAACCAGCTGGTCAGCACCGCAGGGCTGGCCCCGGCCCGCACCCTGCTCCGCCTAGACTGCTCCCACAACCACCTGACCCAGCTGGAGGGCCTGGAGAGCTGCGTACTGCTCGGCAAACTGGACGCCAGGGCCAACAGCCTCACGGAGGTACGCTACGCAGCCTCACACGGTGGTACGCTACGCAGCCTCACACGGAGGTACGCTACGCAGCCTCAAACGGAGGTACGCTACGCAGCCTCACACGGTGGTACGCTACGCAGCCTCACACGGAGGTACGCTACTCAGCCTCAAATGGAGGTACGCTACGCAGCCTCACACGGAGGTACGCTACGCAGCCTCACACGGAGGTACGCTACTCAGCCTCAAACGGAGGTACGCTACGCAGCCTCACACGGTGGTACGCTACGCAGCCTCACACGGAGGTACGCTACGCAGCCTCACACGGAGGTACGCTACGCAGCCTCACATGGAGGTACGCTACGCAGCCTGACACGGAGGTACGCTACGCAGCCTCACACGGAGGTACGCTACGCAGCCTCACACGGAGGTACGCTACGCAGCCTCACCCGGTGGTACGCTACGCAGCCTCACACGGAGGTACGCTACGCAGCCTTACATGGAGGCGCCTTGCTTGGTGACTCTTACAGGTGGGCCAACTCTGGGGGACTCAAACCCATAATCGTCTGGGAGTCGAAAACACCCACCCGCACATGCACATGCACATGCACGCGCACACAAACACTCACACACACACCCACCCCCAGACACAGACAGAGGACATTTCATCTAGACATCTGGACACTGGACATTGTTAGGGTGGGTGGGCGCGTGACATTCTGGCAGCAGCTTCACGTTTAGGGGAAGCGAATCCAAAACGCGGTTCTGCTCGCACGGCAGCTGCGTGCCGAACGGGCGACGTCTGCCGTTTGTCTGACACACCGTGGCCTAGTGAAGCTGATCTGCCTCCTGACACATGGGCCCCTGGGTATGAGCGACGGTCGTTACTGTGAGCACAGCAGGCCTAGAACTACCTCTACTGATGGACGATGGCAGACAGTCACAGCTGGACCCGTTGCTATGGTGCTAGCGGTCGTTAAAGCTGCTGTAGGTAGTGGCAACGATGGCTAGCTAGAGAATGATTGAAAGAGAGCAAAAGTTTGTATGTATCGACAACCCAAAAACCCACCCTCCTCCGCTCCCTCCCTCTGGAGCACGTTGACAAACCTGTTGTGTGTGTGAACCCACCGGTCGATTTGCTGGACCAATCAGGAAAAAGAGGCCATAATTGGTCTGAAATATTCAGGTGCTTTGAATAATCTAACACAGCAGACATTCTCACAGACTACATTCTCACAAGCGACACTAAACGTATATCTCTTATATCATACCTTCAGCACCTTTAGGCCTGTGCTTTAAGAAAGTAAGTAAATAAAACAAAAAAAGCAACTACAGTGGGAGCAAAACATTAATGAATAATAACTAAAATAAAAAAGAGGGCAGCTAGAACACACACGATCAGCTGTTATAAGATAATTATAAAAATAATATATCTCTTATCTCTTTCCTTAGTTTACCATTCTCTGAGCTTGCTGAAAAGAAATATCAGGTACTACTACACAGCCCTTAACCTGACATGCCAGATGCATTGTTGTCACAACTCCATCTGGGGAGCCGTCCATTGAAACGTATGTAAAGGGCAGGCACTTTCAACTTGGCAGTTGATTGAATGAACCATCTGGTCGTTTTCACTGTGGCAAACCTGAACCACACCACACCCAAACCACGCCCGTATAGCTATCAACACAACGCTAAAGTTCAGTTGCTACTTGGACACATTCAAAATGATTTGCAGGCTTTCCAGACTGATTGCGAGTACAGGATAGTCTCGCGAGGCTACGCAGCCCTGGCTCCGTAAATAGAAATATACAAACGAAGTTGCGAGCACCGCTCACAACAACAAAGCTGCTTGGCTTCGCAATGCGTATGAACGTGGGGACAGGGGGGGCGGAGCTTCTGAGGGAGTTGGTTTTGAGATGTGCTGGAAGTTAACAAGCGCTCTGCAGGATGACTGACCTTTAAAGGTAAAGTCAGCTATTGCAAGCTAAATGTAAGCAAATGCACAAATATCTCCTTGCATTTCGCTAGCTTAGCGTTCTCTGTGCGTGTTGAGAAAAGAATACGATACTTCCACACAGCCCTGGCTCCGTGAATAGGAACATCACCAAAGTGGCAAACACCGCTCGCATCAACAAAGCCGTAGTACTACGCTTTGCTTCACAATGCGTTTCGACGTGTGAGGCACCGCCGTGGAGGACCGTGGAGCGATACTGTTTTTGAGCTGGAAGTTAGCAAGCGCTTTGGAGGATGACTGACCCTGCCTTTAAAGCGTGGCTCGTGTGTCCTTCACAGACCCCCCGCCTGGGGGACCAGGTGCTGCTCAGAGAGCTGCATCTGGACCACAACAGCCTGTCCTCCCTGCAGGGCCTCAGTGACGATTGGCTGCCTCTGCTGCAGGAGCTCTCTGCCTCACACAACAGGTACTGTGGTGTGTTGTGTTGTGTAGATGTCTGCCTCACACAACAGGTACTGTGGTGTGTTGTGTTGTGTAGATGTCTGCCTCACACAACAGGTACTGTGGTGTGTTGTGTTGTGTAGATGTCTGCCTCACACAACAGATGCAGTGTTGCGGAGTGTCTTTTACCTAAAGTGACTTTCTATTACATTGGTCATTAGCTTGGATTGAAAAATGACGTACTAATTGTAATTCAGACTTAAATTAGTTATTCTAAATCAGACTTACAATTAGTACAATAGGTTATACACCAGTACTTAAAGCAAACAGCATTGTTAGAATAAAGATAGCAATCTAATGCAGTATGTTACCAATACATACATACTGTACTGTACTGTGTAATTCAATCATCAACTGTAATTGCTAACAACAGCCTAAATACCATCAAAGTGCTTAGTGTTCTATGAGCTGTTCTGTTACAGATTTGATTAGAGAGAAGATTAGAGATAGAAGATAAATGATCGTGGTAGAGAACGTCAGTTACAGTGGGAGTGTTATGAGTCGTTCGAGGTGGAAAAGTCACCAGTCAAAAGGTCGAGGCAGATTCTCCTGTATCCAGCCTTGAATCCACGCTGTGATGTAGAATCACAATGTGTTGGTGGCTGTGTGAAGATAAGGCAAACATCAGTCTGGATTCAAGAGAATCTCGACCTCCTGATTGGTGACTTCCAACACGTTCTTCTTCCCGTCTAACAGTTGCTCGATAAGACTGTTGAATGGAATGAGTCTCCTTGACAGAGTTGCTGTGTATTTTATTTGTTTTTTTGTTGTCGTCAGTATTACCCAGCTACCCCCGATGTCTGACTTTGTGTCCCTTGTAAGCCTGGATGTCGGGCACAACTGTCTCTCAGGTAAGAGTTTGCATGAGATAGGTCTGTCCAAACAGATTTTTTTTTTATGTGAAGATATGAACCCCTGTAATATACTGTATTCAGTCTTAAACTGGCTAACCGGTGTATGTATGTATGTATGTATATG